>JAZHYW010002910.1:0-28409 GCA_037355805.1 Ixodes ricinus
CATCGCCTACTGTTTTATTTGTCACGGAATAAACTGTTTCTGGAATCTTTACCAGTGGCCGCGATTGAAGGCTGTCAGTATGTTTGTTATTACTGGGACTCCTGCATGTTTTCCCTTCTCTCACAATCTTCGTGAGATTGCGAGCGTGCGCGCAAGTCGTGAACGTACGGAGCGGTCGGCTCGCACATGTCCCCTTCGATGCACATAAGCTTACACGTAAACGCCTGGAACCAGGCCAACCACACACATGACGAAGCCTCATTGCCTCGCCTCAGCAGCGATGCGCTCATGGGGGATGGCACCGGAGGCCGCACCCGCACCGAGCCAACCAAGCCCGCACCACATTGCGCTGCACGCCCACACGCACGGATGGCACGCATGCCGCCCACACGTGTGTGTGTGACTCCTGGACAACATAACTATACAGATATCTATATATACTATTTTTATGACGCATGACATTTGCTATTAGTCTTAGAAAATAGTAAAAAATTGATAAATTATCTAAAAATTTGTAAGGTCACGTGACATATTAACTTTAATACAACAATAAAATCTAACCTATTTCTTTTTATATCCTATATTTGCTCATAAGAAAGCATAATATGTACATAAAAACCAATTGTGTCCTTACATTATAAGTCACGTGACCCTTTGCGTGAATCATATGAAGTTATTATAATGTACGCTAGAGGTTCAACTGGCGCTAGTAGGGAGTTTTCGTAGATCGTTCTGGCGTCTCCGCTACGCCTCCGCTACGTTATCCGCTACGCCTCCGCAACTACTGCGCATGCGCCAATCTAGCGCAGACCTTGCGGAGTTGCGGACGTGGTTGCGGAGGCGCTCTTACGAAATAGCGGATCTCGAGATACGCTGGCCATTCGATTCTGTGTCTTTTTATCTATCTTATTTTATTTATACATATATACGCGTATAAATAAAGAACACAACGACGACGACGTTGAGTGGGCGACGGCGGTGCCTCAATCTGAGCCCTGGTGCCTTGGACGCGGCAGCTTCACTTTGACTGGGCTACTTCCTTTGAGCCTGATGCTTCGACCGCAGTGGAGCCCAGTGAGCAACAGCGCCATAATGTTCCGGAGGCTCCTTCGTGCACCGATTGAACGGCGTGCCAGATGCCCCAGCTCGCGTTCTCACCCGCTCAACCCGCCTCCACGAAATCTGGACTTCTGCAGAATCGACTGCCATCCTCCCCAATACCAACAATCCATGTCGTCGTCATTATGCATGTATATACTCAAGGACATTATCATGTTCACTAGACGCGGCGCCGCGGGCCTCCATGGTTCGAGCTGGGGCCCTATGTTGCGCTTTTGACCCCGATGGCGACTAGGGAGAGGGAAGTGACGTCAACGACACAAACGCAGATTGGATGTTGACAGAAGAAAACAAAATCAACATCCGATCTGCGTTTGCTGCGTTGTTGACGTACCACAACGCTCACAACGCCACCAAGGGCAAAAGCTCATAACCACGTCAGCCTTCTACGTCACGAATGCGGGGATCTTTTCTTTCTGTTTTTGTGTGCGCAGGATATCCCATGACGCATCGCGCTCTTCGTTCGCTTTCTTCGAGCGCTTGCTCGAGTGCACCGTTTGGAACGAAAAATATAGCCAGTCGTTCAAAATACAAACGTGCGATTATAATTTACGGTTATTATCCGTCATGCTTGACTCATGTCCGAACAAAATTTGAATATTTCAATTTTTGTTTCCGTACCCCTTTAATGTCCGACGAGTGGCAGAATGAACTGCGTGTTGCACAGGTGATCGCCGATGAGACAAAGAAAGGAAATAGGCTCCTACGCGCCCGAGTGGATGAAATGGAGGACATGTCGAGACGGGACAACTTAATATTCCATGCATGGAGTCATTGACACTCCGTCTGAGACATGGGCCCTATCCCAAGAGAAACTACGGGAGGTGCTCCATCGGGAAGCTGACATGCAGATTGCTGATGACGGCATAGCTCGGGCTCATAGACTCGGCGCCTTTGTCGGGGGAAAATGTCGCCCAATAGTCGTTAAGTTTGCGTCTTACAAGCTTCGAGAAAACGTGCTGGTGGGTCGATCAAAATTAAAGGGCAGTAGTCTGTCTGTCAGCGAGGACTTTTCGCCAGCTGCGTGTCACGCGCGAAAAATTTTGATTGAATATGCGAAGGCTAGAAGCCCGGACAAGTACTTTAGCTTACGATGCCTTCACCTTGATAAAAAGATTGTACTGCTCAGACAGTGAGAGCGTGATTGAAGTTGGTGATCGTGTTCTTCCACGGGGCGCAAACGCTGATAATAGCGCGGCTGCTGAGTCAGTGCCTTCTGCTAGCTCCCCATTGCAACCCACAAATAAGCAAAGTCGGCAAAGGCCTTGTGAAGCATTTAATAATGCTTCAACGTTTTTTTGCCAAATATCAGAAGTGTCATGACCAAGCGTGATGAATTGTGTGCAACTATTGACTCTTCTTCGTCTGGTATCGTAGTATTAACTGAAACTTGGCTTTCGTCTCGAATCCGTGACAGTGAGATATTTGCTTGCGAAAAAAAGTTTAATATTTATCGATACGACAGAGAGTACAGATCAGGAGGAGGAGTATTTATTGGAATTAACGAGAATATTGAATCATTTTATGTAAATATTGTTACTGAGCTTGAGTTTATCTGTGTTTGCTTCCAAGCGGGGAATAGACGAATTGTACTCTGTGCTTGTTATAGACCACCTAACTATTCCACTGGCTATGTCAATGACTTACATAATGCGCTAAATATGGTTACTGCAAGATTGCCGGATTCTCCAATATCCTTGTTAGGCGATTTTAATTATTCGAATATTGATTGGTCGGATACGTACCCATCTCTCAGTTGTCAATTCTCTGAGTGTTCCAATTTCTTGAACTTGTGCGCTGATTTCAACCTTTTACAAATCGTCACTGAACTCGCACAAGTCACAGCTACGTCAGCCAATATCCTTGATCTTGTTTTAACTAGTGCGCTGGATCATGTTTCTTTAGTATCTCATTTACCAGGTCACAGTGATCACAGTTCGTTATACATATCTCTAACAGTTCCTAAGCACAAATCCTCTAAAGTGACTTAACGCATTTGCGACTATAGCAAAGCGAACTTTGAAGCTATTAATAACCACTTAGCCCTTTTTCTAGATGTCTTTATAACTAACTTTTCTGAACGCACAGTCAAGAATGCCCTCCCTGAGGGTCACAGGTTGTTTCGTCCCGGTCCTTCCTAGAAGTTGTAAGTGAGGGACGGGCGATCGTGGACTGCCGCGCTGGGTTGCCACCGCTGCTCGTTGTGGCGGCGGAGCCTCGAGAAAAGACGCCCAAAGTCGAGAGCAACGATCGATAAAAACAAATATATTAAAACGACGACAGCAAACTTGATTACAAAACCCTACCGCTCGCTCACAACAATAAAAAAAAAAAAGAAAAACGCGTTTTTGCGCAAAGTGTTTCCCGCGCACGGTGATGCTCAAAGAAGCTGCTTGTCGCTCGCAACAAAGTTACACGGACCGGCGGACCGCGAGAGATAACTTGTTCCGCGCACGGGCTTGTTCAAACTCAACGTTTTCTTGCCAGCGCGGTCCAAAAACTCCCCGCTGACACAGGGCCTGTCCCATCAGGACAATTATACAATTGTATTGGCCCCAGTGCCAGCGAGTCCTCCCCAGTCACAAAGAAGCCACGGAACTCTTTCTTTCCTTTTTTCTAAGAAGAAAAATAATGCTAAACCCCTTGGGGAACTGTCCCATCGGCGCGATACTTTACGTGGAAAACACCCCCACTTCGCGGCGTCAAAGCGAATAGGGTGCCGTGTCCTTCGAAGCCAGCGAGTAAAGCGGCATCGAGTCCAAATGGACCCAGACCGGCGACCCTCATCGCCAAAACCCCATTGTAGCAGTCTCCCAACTGGACAAGCCGTCACTGGCAACGCGTCGGGACGGCGTGGTGAGATTTCAGTATAGATACCAATGTGTTTACATTTTATCGAATTTGTTCGCGCGACCTATTTTCGTGAAATTCGCGAAAATTAGGTCTTTGTGAAAATTAAGTCCTTCACAGTATACATTATGTTTTGACTTCAAAAATTACTGCTCTGTTTGAAACATTTAGTGTTATACTCCCTTTTTAATCCATGACGTCAGTCAGAGATGGGCGTCAAGAGCCTATTCCAGCTCAATCATCACGTTAGCTTCATCTTGTAAACGTTGCCTGTTTTCATTGAGAGGTCAAAAAATGCTGAGCGTGTTAAATCCCGAGCAAATTATTATCGCTCAACAATCACCCATGCAGCACACAGTATTGCGTGGATAGTGACATCGAATCGGAAAGATTGTGCCGATACCATTTTGATCCAGCTGGTACCTGCGAAGTATCGGATGGGTCGCGCCAACGCCGGGATCTGGTCAAAATGGTCCCTGACAAAATGGTCCCGGACAAAATGGTCCTGGTGAATATGGTCCAGGTCAAAATGTTCCCAAGCGCCCACCCGGACAAAATGGTCCCAAACAATTTTTGAGACATAGTTTGCTTGTTTTTCGGGGTTAGTCGATTGTTTCCTCATTGCTGCAAATTAGACATTGATAAAAATGTATTGCTGAATACTTAAAGGGGCACTGAAGTCAATTTTGAGATCGTCCTTTTGTGGTGACAACTCAATCTAGACGCTCTAAGCATAAAAAAAAAAACCGAAACCACAATCGTGCGTAGCTTATTTCCTGGTTAAAAGCGTGTTCAAAGATCGCGACACGCCCTTTTTGAGAAGAAGTTTCTTCCGAGTGAAGGGGTCGACGAAGGGCGCTTGTCGGCGAGTTGCAAGCGATGGCTTCGACCGCGGAGAAAAGAGGAGTCTTTTCCGAATGTGTACAGTCGGCACGGAATGAAACGCGAACAGTGGGTGCATGCTTTTCCTAGATGCTGCACCACCTGAACCAGATGGGAGCTGCAAGAAGATGGCTCCTCCTTCGATGTGTTGGACTCCTGCTCAGTGCATCCAAACCTTCGGTGTTTCGTCTCTAGGTGACTCAGCGTGGGTCGAAAACCATGCGCTCCTTGTTCGCGTTTCATTCCGCGCCGACTGTACCTATAACACTCTCTTCGAAACGAATTATAAAAAAATCATGCGGAATCTGCGCGTATTGTAGGGCTTTCATTGGTCCACACAATGTAGTCCGCGAGAAGAAAGAAGAGTCCACATGTTTTTCTAATGCCCTGAGATGAATAGGCGGTTTTTTTAATATAGGACTTGGTAAATGCGGGAACTAACATATTTGAAACAATTTGAGATCAAAAACGACCTTTTTTCAAAAATGACTTCAGTGCCCCTTTAAGATATAAAATGCTAACCATTTTAAAGCTTACATATTATATTCAAATCACATTACATACCATTAGCTGAGCGGCCTGTGCCAAGAAGAAGGGAAAAGTATACTATAAAGATAATATAAAAGTACATGTATAAAATAATCTCTCTATAATATTTGATATAATCAACACGAGAAGAAAGACGTTGTTTCATAACACGCAATCACAAAAAATATCTTTTAGATTTTTGTTTATTCAGTGTAAGGTCGGTCTGCCTTTGAGAAGCGACGACACTGGTTTACGCTGCAGACGAAAAATATTGCGAATGCGGTACCAATGCTAGCCTGTGATCTTTAACGTGCATCACGCTGTAGAGATGCACGCGACTGCACGCACGCCATCACCAAATATGTCGTATGCATGCATGAAAATGTCTGAATCATCATGTGCATACGTTTTCTTGCAGCGCCATTGCGCTAATTCGAAATTATAAAAAAATTCTGTCGGATTGTCTTCAATTTTCTTCCCGCGTCTACGCGGAGCGCAAGTTCGTCTGCTTCTTTCGCTGCGGTTGCGGTGACGTCATATCACCACCGAGCTCTGATTGGCTGGGATTGGAAGGATAGTGGGTAGACCCCCAAGGCCGCTACCACTGAAGTCTACCCACCATCCTTAGAATCGGGCCAATCAGAGCTTGGCATTCTGACGCCACACCCACCCCTGAGCGAGAACCAGACGAACTTGCCTAAAGTCACAGTGCAGCCGACGCTACGAGCTGGACCAATCAAGCAGTGCTGAAAACAAAACGTACTAATGGCGTTCGTGGACTTTTTGTGCACGTTATTACCGGCTAGTCCAATCAATGGCAGAGTGCATCGCGATCTTGCGCTTTTAGTGTGCGCGTGTGTGTTTGTGTATAGTGACTTCTAAGTTCCAGCTTTGTATAGTGCTCTGACCTTTACGAATAGGAGCCATAGAGTCAAGTGAGCGATAATAGTACTTAAATTACCTTTTGGACTTCCTTAGTTATTTCCTTAAATACGTAACAAAAATCTTAAATACATTAAAATATACATTACACGTGTGTTGGATACAGCTTCAGAGTAGCAGGTTCACTAAAATTTCAAAGAGCGCCCAAACCGTCAACAAATGACTTGGGACCATTTTGTCTGGGTTTGCGCTTGGGACCACTCTGTCCGGGACCATTTTGACTGGGACCATTATGTCCGGGACCATTATGTCCGGAGCAATTTTGTTCGGGACCATTTAGTCCTACACTCCATCCTGACATACCGTACCCGCCGCTGTTTTTGGTTGAGTGTCGAGAGTGTCGTTTTGTGAATCGGCTTTGCCGGCGAGGTATTTCTATTATTTGACCGCGTCAAAACCAACGTCAAAAAGCAAAAAACAAACAAACAAACAAACAACAACACAGATGAAGCAAAACGGAGTTTACTTTACTTTAGCCCGAGAAAGACATGCGAAGATGCATTGAACCGTTCGTGCATTAGCCAATAAGAACCAAAAAGGACACATCACAAGCAAGACATCAATCATACTAAACTACGTCCTGCGTCCCTAGAAACTGTCCGGTACTATAGATCACTTTAATCATCCTGCTGATTCGCTTATAAGGCTAGAGTTAGTCTTCTTAGGTGTTGAAGTATGAGAGAAGCTTATTATATGAACCTCCTTACGCGACTTGCATACCTTAGACACTTATGTTTTGTTTTATTTCGCTCAGAAGTTGTAAACTGCTATCCTAAACAGGGCTCAAGGTTCTATAATCCACCAAGTCCCACATTTACATACAATATGGCTGGCCATATAATCAAGCCCCTTGAACATATAAAATAGTAACGAATAGAGTTCAACGACTGAGCCGCACAGCAGCTCTCGCGCCAGACGCGATACACAGACCCATCATTATCCTCCAGAGCCTAACACCTGAATCGCAGCAGCATCAAAAAGCTACTGATGATAATGAATCGAAAGTTCTTAAAAAAAAAGAAAAAAGAAACGTGCGTTAAACTTTAAGCAGCTACCCACCACATGTACACGTCAAATAATAATCATATAATGTATATAAAATGTTTCTTATCATTTCAGACTTAATTGCTCCCTTCGTAGGAAAATGTGGTTGAACGTCCCATGCAATCTGTTATAAAGCACTGGACCGTAAAACTGCCAAAAATGAAGTAAAACAGAGTAGCTGTCTAAACATACAAACATAGCGTGTGGGGAAAACGTGTCATAAAAATAAGTAAAGGCACAATGGAGCGTTCACATGTCAGGTGTTAGTGTAGACCAACCCTGAAATTTAATTAAAACATTTTTTTCGAAACAAACATCATTTTTACAACAACGCTGCTGGTCAATATCGCAAATGAGGGTCAAAGAACTCATGTCCTGGTGAGTATATAAAACCGCCATAGAAAGCACGAAACTCTAGCTCACATTTTCGCCAGAGACCCCTCCCCGACAACGTCGACTTCAATCAGCTTAAGGTGAGTAACTTTGCTCAGATCGTGTATGAGATATATTTTTAATAATAACACGTGGATTACCGCATTAAGGTCTGATTTTCAGTGCTTCAGAAAGTTTCTTTATAACTGTGAAGTTCGCTGGCCTCACTCTCATTCATGGCTTTGCCGCATTTAGCTGTGAGTGCACTTTCGCCGTGTAGAAACGTTTACCTTACTCTTTGTGCAAATAAGCAACCGGACTATAGCAAAAGGCATTCAAATTTTTTGAAGACTTCGAGAACTAGTCCGTTTATCTGTAAAAGCACGAAGGTAATTCTTGTTGTGGGACCCCAGAAGACAGTAATTGATCAGAGTCGTTGTTAAGGAGTCTTTTGTATACATATAAATCTCAATTTTATTTTATGCAATTCGATATTGAACGACTATAAATGAAAAAAAGCAGATACATAATCATAATTTTGCTGTAGCATTTTTCGCGTCTCTATAATGTCGATACCTTGTCACACCACGTACAGACTAATGGTTCGTTTTAAACGAAATATGTCATTGACAGAGACCGCATGCTTTCAAATAATCTCAGCATAAAGATCAGCCAATGGTCGGCTCAGTTTATATAGTATTGTTTTTGTCAAAAGGGCCGTTAGCTTGTTTTACTTATGTACTGTACTAGACACTAACAATGCTAATACTGGCAGTCTTACACATACTCGACGCCCGCAGTGGCAGTTGCGTTATGCATTTTTGTAGTTGAACACCCCACTGCTTACATGCTTAGCATTTTGAGCAAGACACTGCACGCTGTTTAGGAGCGTGCATTGAAATCACCAGAGCGCAACCATGTAAAATGTTTCTGTCGTTTTCATGGTTGATTTCTTTTCGACAGGTTGGGCTGAAGCAGAACGGGTGTATCTTCCCAAGGTGCTGCAAGGTGAGTCTTACATTATGTCAAAGTGTTAAAACTTTTTGAGTCAAGTTTATTTCTACCTCATTAACTTTCAACTTTTAATTAAAACTCGCATAACTGGGTTGCAACAGTTGATTTTATCGATCTATATGTAAGGATACAAGAATACAGAATTTTTTTACTTGTCTATGTATTATTTAAAACGCTAAGAATAATTTAGAAAACCCTATACTAAATTAATCCAGCGTTACTAGTAACTACTTTTTGCTTAGAAGAACTATGTGTAGAGGAATGCTACTACATGCCCGTGAATTGCATCAGTATTGGAGGACTACTGATTGACTGTTTAAAGACGAGTCCTTGAATTTTACTTTATTTCATGATATAATCGAAGGCTTTCCATCCGTTAAGTGTACTACTAAGTTGTTGTTAAAAAAAGCTTCAAAACGTCCCAATAGAGGACAATTGTTTAATATTCATAAAAGTCAGGGGTTAGAAATTTCGAGTCGTCAGCATTACCATTTGTATGTATATTAATGCTTCTCCAGAATCTTAAAATCGTGTAAAGTTCCTCTTTAATCTCTAACTTCGTCTCGCACGTTTTGTCTCCTTAGTTAATTGGGAGAATCCGTGCACGATTTAGATGACAAATCACAAAAACTTTCAATCTCTTTTCCAGGAATATTTATCGCCAAAAATGAAGTGTAGCGCTTTCATCCTATTCACTGGTTTTGCCGCGATGTTAGGTGAGTACCCTCGTTATTAATTTATGACCTTCACTCATGAATACTCTTTGTATCAAATTTCTGCTCAAATTCTTTATTTCATTTATTTCGAGAAGGAGGCCGAGAAAGAAAGCAACTCAGTTGTTGTTTCACAAGCCTCTACAGAGTTCGGTCTGCTAAAATTGAAAGAGTGCAGGGCTTTGCGGGTGGAGCTAGTCTTGCTTTTGTGAACCTGCGACAGGGTATTGGCGCTCTAGTAACACTAACAAGCGGTAGGTATCTTCCCAGCTAATGGCGCTGTTTTTGTTTTTTACAGCAATGGGAGAGGTGACATCGGAAAGATCGGAAGGTGATCACAGTACTTTTTTACTCAATCAGCGTTAACATAACAAACAACGATATCCCGAGGACACAATTCTGATCCTGTGCAACATGCTTGTTTTTTTTTAAATGGCCATTGAGAACCGGCTACAACATCAATATACTTTTCATTCTTGCACTTTTAAAATTAAATTCCTTTGTTGTTAAACATCGTACTTCCATTAGTTTGTCCAAAACACTTTTTTAAAGAGGCAAAGAGATGAAGAGGAAAATGACTTGTTGCAAACTGTGGTGAGCGATGTGGGTTATAAACTAAGCTTCGTGATCGCTCATCAGCTGCTCCCTCGAAGTCCGACAGTTTATACGGATTCGAAATATACAGCTGGTCTGAGCCGTCGCTACGCCATACCCCTAAAGACCTCAGAATAGCATACGGGCGACGCCATATTGGGCGTAAGAACAAAAAAGAAAAACAGGAGGCGGCCGGATTAACTTTTCATGGGTATGAGTTTTTATTTTTTTTCTGTTTCGAAATAAGCGGCGTAGTATGTTTGCAATCGTCGTAAGTGAATACACCTGATGAATGTCACTAATATCATCTTGCAGACATGCAACTTCCGGCGTCTTTACTATTTAAATGCCCTCGCCATCTAATCGCCGCAAAAAAGGAAAGCAAGAAGGGTGACGCGGAATTTCGACGGGACCTTCCGCATGCTAAACATTTTTTTCTTTTGTTTCGGATTTTTTTTGGGTGTTACATAACGGTATCCTGAATTGTCTGATAGAATAAAAAAAAGTTACTGTTGGGGCTGTCGGTGGCCATTTAATTCTGATCTTGAGAAACTGGTCATTTATTAGGAGCTGTGGAAAATCATATTTCTTACTGTTTTACTCGTTGGATTTCCTGTGATCTCTTAGAAACGGCAAGGTGGGCTGAAGTTAACGGCAAAAGAGTGGGAGGTAAGTGGCAGACGACAACAGTCAAAACGGGACAAAGTCTGTCCACTTAATTCTATACTATATAACGTCTAGACAGAGTGTGTCTGTGTGTGTTTTTTAATATTTACAAATTTGTTTAAAAAAAAGTTGTGAAAGCAACTCTATTGGGGTCTGTACAGGTGAGATGTGCCAGGGGAACATGATATAGAGCGGTGTTCATCGTCACGGCAGGTCAGCTAATTACCTTAGCCTTCTCAAACAACTCTTTAATTAGAGATGGTTCTAATTACAAACTTAATGATCGTCATCAAAACCATTAAAAAGTAAATGTGATAAACAATTAGGTGCGTGGAAGAAAGGCAATGCGATAAATTTTCCCTCGTTCAAGTGCGCGATGTTGAAGCTGCGAAAACAAAAACGGTAACAGACGGAGCAACAGCGCAGCTCCTTTTCGCACCACTCGAACTTGGGTCTGTGGCACGAATGTTAACTTTAGCGCGCATCCACGCTTCCCACTGCCCTAAATCTTCCTAAAGTTTATTTAGCAATTCTCAATGACGTTCAGCAAGTTTCTAATTGGAACCACATGTCTCATTTTAAATAATTAGAAGTTAATCAAAAAACAAACAACTAAACCCCCCAACAAATTAAAAAATTTTTTTTGCCAGGCGAGTAATAATGGTGTCCGAAGACTATACACAATCAATATTTTTGTAGAGCGTCACGCATATTTTCACTAAAGTAAAGAAACGCAACTGCTCGAAACCGAAACCGAAACTTGACTGGGGAGGAAGAAAAGATTTTATGAGAGGCTCGCCGAGTTTTCTTTTCTTCTCTTTTATTTCCTTCGTTTTTCCGGCCGTGCGAAGGAGACGAAAAACGCGCACGTCGTTCTAAAAACGCAAAAGTCAAGCACTTGGTGCTTGACGTTGGCGGGTGTTTCAAGCTCTTACCACCCGTGTTCGCAACGCGAGCGATGTCTTTGGCCAGGAGAAGGTGCGACGACTCGGCGACGTGTTCGTGCGAATCAGCTTGGTGGTCCGAGAGTGTAGTACGGAATGAATCCTAATTGTTTTGATCGGCATAAGATTTCTCTTTGAAGCTAGACAGATTCGCCGGTACCGCGAAAATCCGTTCTGAAGTAGTTGTTCCAGTGCCCATCGTCCGCCGCCATCGCATGTTCGCTCCGTTCGGCCGTCCATCCCACAACACCCGTGATACGACGCCATGCTGAGAAAACGCACAGAATGCACGGAGTGCTTCCGGCTCTCTGTGCAACTTTTCCTTTTTGGATAGACGTATTTGCAACTTTTTAAAAGTAACCAAAAATGGTTATCCCATTCTTTTTTTATTCTTAATATTGAGGCTGCGCTTTCGATGACCCACCACCTCGATTATGCTTTGTGGCTGTGTCTAAACATTAGAGAACGGCACGTGACCACGGAGAAGAGAGTGAGCGCGACTCAAACCGGCCAGTTCTCGACCGGCGGCTTTCGGGCGGAAAGAATACAAATTTCTAGCCGCAAATTGTGTTCTGGATAGTTGGGCTCTCATATGTCATGTACAAATAAGGGTCTCAGGCGAGCACAAGTGCCCGGTCGGTGTCCCTTTAATGTAGCTTTGAGGGCTTTATAGAGCAAACCTGTCTGGCTTAAAGAGCACACCCTGTATATTAGCGCATCATTAAAGTAACTTAAAGTAAATGAAGAGCTTAAACATTGCTATTTCTGCGTGATAGGCGATCAAAAATTAGCCTTTTCTTTTTTTTGAGTGGGGGGGGAGGGGGATTTACACATTTGAGTTTTACGTTCCAAATACTTGTGATTTGTCTAAGATGCCACGAATGGTTACCTATCCTCACAGCTCCGAGCTCTGCCATGCAGCAGTAATACCGCTAAATCGTCTAAAAAACAAAACAAAAAAACACTAAAAAGATGTACAAGAATATTTCCGAGCAGATAAAGCAACTATGACTAAAATGCCCATTGTGTTTTTATCCGCACAAGGGGGAAAGCAGGAAAAAAGAAAAAAGGAACATGCGGTTGACGATGCTACTCGCATAATGTGCAACATAAAGTAAGAACGAAAAATATTCTTTGAGATGAATACCCAAAAATAGTGTGGCGCCATCTCTAATTACCCGCGTCAACCGCATCGGACCTCGGAGACCATGCTTTTGGCCGTTTTCTCTCCTGTCGATCAGGCTTATTTTTTGCCCCTGTGACTTACAATCGCACAATTTTAACGCGCTAGCGTTAAGAAGCTCGTTTCGCAGAAAACGAACCTCAGTGGCGTGACGCGATAATTCTGATTGGTCGATAGGGTCACGACGTCATAGTCACACGACTTCGCGCGGGAATTTCAAATAACCCGCAATATTCACGTGAAGCATGACATCACGCGTGGAATGAAAATGATTAAAAAAAAACATGGCATAGTAATCCAGTTAAGGCCTGTTCACACTCTTGCGATCTCTTAAACCTGGGTTCCTTGCGACCTCTTAAACCTGGGACACACTGGCGCCATCTATTGGGTGAGCAGTGTAAACTCGGCGGTCCGGCATATTTTTTTTTATTTCTCTCGCGCATTATCCTTTCTTTTTTGGCTCGAAAAACTTTTGGAAACGTTATAAACGAGCCTTTCTCATAGGTATTACGCACATTCGACCTCGGAAATGCCGGCAAAACCGTCGCTCTTGTGAAATGCAGTTCCACGATCACCGCATAGATGGCGCCATTTATGCGGTGATCGTAGAACTGCATTTCACAAGAACGACGGTTTTGGTTTCTTCAGTTCTTTCGTAGGCACAAAAATACGCGTCAGATATGTCTAAAAAAATTAGGCAGCGTGCTGAGGTTCCCAAGAAGCCTAAAAACACAATTAAAAAAATAAATGAGATCGTCTTCATTGTCCCTTTAAAGGCGTAGCTTGAACGCCCCCCAAGTGCGGGTCTGATAAATGCACCACCTATGGACACCTTTGTAAAGAGTTGCAACGCACTTAATTCATTGCATTATTCATACAAATGAGGCGGTCCAGCTGATCCTATATAGTACTCAGAAACACCTCCGAGGGCCGTTTTCGAGTATCATCATGTTATCATTGCTTCACTTTTTTTTTCCACAGCTACCATCCATCTTCGCAAGAACCAAGCTCCCGAAGTAAAAAGTAAGCCATGTAGTGCGATAAAGCCTACCACTATAAAGATATCCGGCGAGTTTACTTTCCTGCAAGCTGCGAAAACAGCCAAACATGGCGAATAGGGGAACCGAAAGCTAATGACAAAGCTCAGAACACGATTACGTCTAAAAAACAATATCATGTCAGCTGTGACTGCGGGCAGGTGATACGTCATGTTCGTTGTCCCCGCACACATTGCTTTTTTGTGTGTGCCATATTCGGAGCTTCGTCATTAGCATTGGACCTTGTTTTATTCTTGGTTGGCTGATTCCGTGTTCTGTGGATAAGTGAACCTAGAAGTCTTCTTTTGTAGAGTTTAGAAACATGTGAGGGTTCCGAGAGTTGTTCGAGAAAAAAACACAATCGAAATCAAATCTACGCCCGAATTAACGGCTGTAAAGAATGCGCTTTTTCTGCACATCTTCATCTTCAAGTTCGAGGCTGGTGATGGACGACAGCTCTGTGCTGGCACAACTTCAAAACGCATTGCCCCAACGTTTCTTTTTGTGTGTGTGTGTGTTTTTGTGCGTATGCTTCACTTTCGAGTTTTGTCTTTGTGTTTCTCACGTGGTTTTTCCTACTTCTTTTTTCAGTTTATGAGTTTCCCGAGGCGCGCTCAGCGGATCCCCATGTCGAGGGAAGAGGATTCTGGATATACGCCCACGATAAGGAGTCTCTCGTGGGTGAGCAAAGTGCAGTACACATTCATCCGACTTGAGTGAAAATCCACTAAAAGGAAGCTGAACCACTTTTCAAGAAATCTGAGTTAAAAGCAGACTTGGATTCGCCGAGAAAGCGAGGGAGAGGAGGCGACGAGAGGGGACGTCAGAACGGTGCCGAGCTCTGATTGAAGAATTAGGGGGTAGATCCGACGCTGATGGCTGCCTTTGTCTGCACTGCACTCGTCGAACGCGTTGGAACGCGAAATGCCGGCGTCCGGCGCGTTTGGCTCTTCCGTTCCAAAGCGTTCGACGAGTGCAGTGGAGACAAAGGCAGCTATAGCGTTAGGTCTACCCACTAATTGCTCCAATCAGAGCTCGGCATTCGGAGATCCCCGTCTGATCTCGTCGCCTCCTCTCCCTCGCTTTCTCGGCGCATAGCTTTTTGTCCCTTGAATTCAGTTATCACAAGTAGCTTGGGCAAAAAGTAAACGGAAACTGCATTTATGTTGAAAAATACGCGCAACGCTCTCCCCCTGCACACGGTGAGCCTCTCTCCCTCCTGTTATTCGACCAAAGCGTCGTGACGTCATCGTCAGAATCTAATAACCAGCTTACTGGCGAGCAACGTTGCTATAGTCCGTGAGAGGTTAAGTGTTCAGCGTAAGCCTCTCCCACCCCTTTCCACTATAGCAGAGCGAATGCTGGAGAGGAGGTCACCTCCTCTTCAGCGCTCGCCCTTCTAGGGGAGAGAGTAGGAACAGCCAGAGCCGTATATGTAGAGAGTTTGGCCATTCGTTGGGAAGTACAGGAGACAAATCAGGAGGCGCCATTGGCCGAAAGCGGGCTGGGCATGTTCCAGGGCGTCTTCAGAAATTCGAATGTGACCAACCAGAAGCCGGAAATAATACCCTAGCGGTGGTCGCGAGAAACAAACCTGATAACTGCATTGGAGTAACTCTCGATGACTGAAAATATGGTACACGTGATGTTTCAATCACGCTCATCTAAAATGATGGTGGAAGAGTGCGACTAGCGGAACGATCGACATAATCCGTACGCCAAGCGCCGAGAGCCGGTAATCTGCCGTCCGAGCGGTCACACTCTGTCCGAGCAGAAGAGAGTTGAGCGGCGCATTCGTTTCTTACATCTTTCTGCATGATCATGATCAAAACAACACGTGCACCCTATTTTCAACCACAAAGAGTTACTACACTTCACTCTTACGCGCTTATTAAAACCATTTACGAACATAGACCTTTGATCAGAACAGTTTCTCGCTACCACCGCTAGGGGATTCTATTCGGCTTCTGGTTGGTCAAGAGAGCATGCCAAGCCCTCTTTCCGAGTCTGCCGCACGCCCTGGCTTTGCCCGCGCCTCCCATTGACCAAACTCTCTACATATACGGCTCTGGGAGCAGCTTCCCTGAACTCTTAACTTGTCACCGACTATAGATTGCCTTAGTTGTAAACCCCCTTTACTCACATCAGTCCGCCTCCCGCCGTTTGAAGCGCCATCTAGATTTTTCGTTTCAAAACTCTGTTCCATAGAGTAACCTTAGAGTACAGGGGAACACCATCTGGACGCTGTGCTTCGAAACGTGCGAGTGCTATATCAAAAAATACACTGCTGTTACCAGAGCAGCCGTCCGACGCGTCCAACGACGGGGGAAGCCTTGGTGAGAGACTGGTGCCATAGAGTTCTTATAATGTACGCTAGAGGTTCAACTGGCGCTAGTGTGCTGACGCAAATTGGAAGCAGACAGCAAGCAGTCGAAAATTGTCTTGCGGTAATGCATTTTGATGGGGAAAAAGTGGGTGCATTATTCTCCATGCTCTCGATTACAAGAGCAAATATCCCGAATAATTCGTACGAACTAGGTAGCTTGGAACATTTCCCTGTCAAGCAGACGAAATAATTGGTCACTTACGGCGTTTTTCTTTCAAATTCGTTGCATTAAAAACGGTGCTAAAACGGCTTCTACGTGTATTTTCCCGCACTGTCGAATACTGTTAGCGCGAACACGACGTCGGCGCTTTCAGCATGGGGGATATACGTGCCAAACGAACGAAGGACATCTGGAATCCAAAAGAGGCGGCCAGAACTACGCACTAACACTGGATCAGTAACTACCCGTGCATGTATACGATCAAAATAAATTGAGGGCCACGTAATATATTCCCGATTTTATTTAAGTACCGCTTTATTCTTTCCGCTCTGTGCGAAGTTGCTTGTTGTACGCACCCTCACGCTCGAAATCTTCGGGAACATATTCCCGATAAAAGCTGCCCGGTACCTTTACTGAAATTCTATTAAGGCATAGAAACTTGCATAGGCGTAGACTTCGGGGGGCATCGGGGCTCGAGCCCCCCCCCTGGTGAGATCCGGGGAGGGGGGGGGGAGGCTCTGCCCCTTCCGGGCCCGGGCCATGGTCCTTACCGAGACGCAGTTTACCTGCCATGTAACGAGGTTCTAGTAGCGGCATGTAAACAAAATAACGCCCACGTTGCCTTTATTGACAAAATACATGGGAAATGGAATCCCAGTGTGCTTTCGTTAGCTTCATTCTCCAATTCTGGCAAAAAAACGCGCAGCACTCCCCCCCCTTCCCCCCCTCCCCCGGGGAGAACTTCTCAGCCTGCCCCCCCCCGGGAAAATGGAAAGTCTACGCCGCTGATAGAAAGTATCTAGTTACTGAAAAGATAGCGAAGTACAGCAACTTAAACTATTTTAATCAATTAGTTGACGGCTTCGCGACGGACTGAACCTCCAACCGTATCGCCTGGCCCTGCGTTTTTAGCGTGCACCTCAGCTCGCCAGCGAAGAAAGGTCTCATCCAACACAAGTTAACACATTTTATTAGAAGCCAACTTCGCGCTGTCGAAATGTCGCAAACCCATTTGACCTTTAGCTCAGGGATAGTGTTCTCAATGTTTTCAACTGTGCGTTGACCTCCATCACCTTCATCGCCCAGTAGGCATTACAATAAGGGGTTTTTAAGAATTTATATATAAATAAATCTAACAAAACAACATCAAAACATAAAATAAAAAAAAAACAATATGTCACAACAATAACAATAATTCATAAAAAGGAATGGGCGAGCAGTGGAAATCGATGCCGGTCAATTGGGCAACACATTCCTATCATGGACTACAGAAAAAAGAGTATTTTAGCAGATCTGCGCGCGCCAAAAGTTCTCGGATCTTTTTTGCTATCATTAGTTCAACGTGAGCCGTAAGGAGAAGCAACGATGTAGTTAGAATGATCTATATCGACGTTTTGAAATTTATGTTTTAGATTTAAAATTACCTATACCGAAGTTGCCAAAATTCAGGATTATTTAAGAAGATTTAGAATACCTAAAGCAGTGTTGTTAAATTGGAATATTAGATTTAGAATTGTCTAAGCGGTGCCAAAATTGAAAATTATTGAAGAATATTCAGAAATATTTATACATATCGATGTTTCCAATTTAGTCTTAGATTTAGATTGCTTTACACCGATGTTGTCAAAATTGCGAATTATTGAAGTAGATTTAAATTTATATATACCGATGTTGTCAAATTGAAGTTTTAGGTTTATAACTAATATACCGACGTGGCCAAAATGTTCAATGACGGAATATTTAGAATTATCTATGCGGATGCTGCTCAAATTTTAAAATTATACAAAAATATTCCGAATTATGTATCCAATGTTGCCCGATTGATATTAGAAGTATCTCCGTCAGAGTGTCATGTTCTAAAGAGCGATACGACTGTTTCATTTTTCTGATTTGTGCCTCTAACATTCTACAGGGGTGGACCTCAATAAGGTGATTGATGACGCCCTGAAGTCGGCAGAATCAAAACTATTCCCAGGACCTGAAAGACGTGAAGACTGGCTCTCTGTATTTCTTGAAAGAATACTAATGCCTTGCGTTTGTATCCACCAACGTCTGAAATGACACGTGGGCGTGGCTGATTGTATCCACGCCCCTTGCTTTGTGATTGGCGGACTTCTTATCCGCACACAATCTCATTGGCTGGGGAAGGATAACGAAATGCTCGAAACCCACCACGCCCTTGGTGTCTTAAAGTCTCAGTGAACATGTGTGTATCTTAGCGAAGCAAATACTAGGGAATCCGTAGTCGTGGTTTTGGTGGAGGTGCAATAAACTGAATTTGCGTTAATTGTTGTGCAAACCTTGAGGTTACTTGAACGCTAATTTGGGTATTACACTAAAGGCTATATACTCAAGGCTAGGCCTAAGTCTTGAACCCCAAAACTACCTTGGACATGCGTTTTCACATCTTGCCTTTCAATCTGACCATGTTTCTATCAGCGGGTATGATATTCAAACTGCGCGTACCTGGATTTGAGAAAGGTTTTTCTTGGTTATATCTGACCCCTTTGAACATTGTCTTACATTAGTAATACTACTTCACGCAAATGAGCATCCTTTGTCGCGAGCAAATTTATTGGTTTCGACGACCGTCAGAATTTAAGTATGATAAACATCATTAGAAACATACGCAACAGGAGAGAAATTGAGAGCTACAGCTCGGACCAGGCTGTTCAAAACAAGAGGGTGTAAAAGTTTCCAGCGGTACGGTATATAAATTCAACGTTACCTAGAGAACGTTATGACGACCTCTTCAAGGTGTCCTGACGCAACGCATACTGACACAGTCCGCACTGCGTCACTGAACATTGTCGAACGCCATGCTCGGAGCAAAAGCGCAGACTCTTTTCTTGGGTTCTTAGATGTATTCAGACCCGTCATTCCCCCAGCTCTCCCGAACTGTGTACAACGGCACTTTTTCTTGTTCTTTTTGCAATATGTACAATTTCACTCCTGCTACCGCCTCCACGAGGTGAGCAGTATTAATAAATAAATAAAAAATAAAACGGTAACCTGTTTTGGGCGATTTAAGCCGCCACTTCTCAGACGATCCACGCGTAATGAGAAGTGCTACCCACAGATGGCGTAAGCCGCGTCGAGGGAGCGCCGGTCGCCTCCGTCGTACGGGCGCTGCCCTCTTGCAAATCATGCGGCGCGGCCGCCATAAGGTGACTTCAAATCGTCACTCCCCTCCTGGAGATTTGCGCTCTCTGGGCGGCACCATTTTGTTCGACAGCAGCGCCCTCTCCATACATCCGGGAAATTCAGCGGGTTCGGCGGGGTAAAACGAGAGAGGGCACGCGCCCGACTCCGCTAGCAGACGACAAACCGGGAGGTTGCCATTCTCCATCTTTGGGCTGTAGCGGCGGGCTGTACGGAACATCGAACTCTCGCTCGTGGCTGCCGTTGTGAAGTGGTTCGCGTTCTTAGAATAGTTGTGGCTACTCCAAAATCAGCCTATAGCTCTCTGTTGTTCTAGTTCGGTAAATGATCAACTAGCATATCTTTTTTCCGTTACTTAAATAGCAGTTGAGTCAGCCGGCAGTACTACCCTCAACTACTGCGTATATTGTGGCAGGAGAGCACGTTTTTATTTATTATTTCAGACTTCCACTCATGGTCGCTAAAGGCCTACACCAGTACGAACTTTGTATAGTAAAAAAGGTACAGCAACCGGATTTACTTTTCGCCGGAGAGACCGGCCAATCTGACACAGTTTTCCCTATTTCTTTTTTATTTGCACGCAGGTAACAGCGCAATTGGACCCTGTTAGTCTTTTTATCTAGCATAGTATTACACGATAACTGGCATACCAAAATCTGCGCATCTGCGCTTGAAATTTCCAAAATGACGCGATTTTAAACAGAGTTTGTACGCCAGCCGGATGCTAGGTACTGCCCACTCGGCGGAGCAGACGACATGCGGGTGAGAGGGGAGGGCATTTTTTTCTCTCTATTACCCTCTCTGCTATGACCCTAATGGAACGGTCTATTAGCCCCGAGAAGTTCGCGTGGCGCCCCTTACGGCGAACCGGGGTGACGTCACGGCGAGGAGAGAATTTTTCCCCGACTCGCCCCGCTCGCCCTGTGGAGGCTGTGACGACGCTAGCTGTCGGCGCGCTCGTTTCTATTGAATTTTTTTTTCCGTGTTTTTCGTAGGAAGTGTAAATTTTTATATGTGGCTTTATTGAGGTATGGCCTGTAGCTGCAGGCGAAACTTCAACCAACATTTTAAGCATGGTTGACAGGGCAGGCAACGCATGAATCACAGCTGGTATATGAAAATAAAGAAATATGGCCACAATTGCAGGAGCATCACTATAGATTTACATCTCACACAATAAATGCTGCTGATGGTCTGAATGAATTGGCAGGTTATGTATACTATATTTTTTTGTATCTCTGTTTATAAACAAGATCGCCGAAGCAGAAAAGCTGCATGCTGCTCGAGCAACATGCTAAATACAGTCTGGGCCATGGGGAGAGAATCACAAGTAAGACAGCCCAAGTGCAGGGGCAAAGTAAAAAAAAAACAAGGAACATTTATTTATATACATTGCTCGCATTTGACCTTTGCTGGATTCGGATAGTTTTTCAATGGACTACACGGGTGGTATCTGTGGACTTGTTTATATCAACCCTCAAGTAATGTATAACAAACGTAAGCGAAGGTGTCTAGCTCGTTATTAGTCCCTTAAGCCCTAAAATTGAGATTTTACCTAAATCAAATTGTCCTGAAGCTAAAATACCAGAAGCTTTTCTCACGCAGACTGTCACCCTTCGCAGGTTCCACATTTTCTGCTACTAGTGCTGCATCTACCACTGGACAGCCGTTCGAATGCTTGCTTTTACTCCTATTTTCCTCTGTTGTCAGAGAGTCCAGCTGTAGGGAGTCTGGAGGCTAAGGAAGCTTTTGGGTACCTGCAGCAGTGTCTCTTTTAATTGGAAATGACAATTCAAACTAAACGGTGTATTTTCCGAATACTTAAGGCTGGAATAAAGAATGTCAGGAAAAAGTATAAACATTCCAAATTACGGTACTATTGCTGTGCATATTTTGGGCAGTTCAATACATATCATACAGGCAACAGGGGGCAATTCGGCCGTTTTTGCTGCTACCATACAAACTAATTTCCAGTAATTGTGCATCTTCTGAGAAATATGCCTGCATACGTGTATAAACTATATAATTAATTCACGAAGAAGCTACATTTATGTAAAACAACCCTGTTCCACGAGCACTTCAAAGACAATCAGACGCAGGGCCTTTAAAACATCTGCGAACCAGCGCATGCAGAGTGGCAGCGCAGAGTCGGGGTCGCGAGCTAATTTGCCGACCACCCAAAGGCCCATGATATAAATGCCACTTCAAATGCCTTGAAAGCGGGATGTAATATCGTCCTAAATCATGAACATGCAAGGAACAGAATTCCAGCGTCTGAAACACTTGCGCCACCGCTTCACCGACCCCTCGCAAGATTGCCTTGTGTCGTGTGGACGGACGGGGAGGTTCATCGGCGGAATTGCCTCCGCCGATAGCTTTCGGGATTTGTAACCCAATTTTAAAGGTAAAAGGGACAAGCAGGCTTATAAAATGTACGGAAGCACGTCAATATCGGCCTAACTCAACGTCTTGTACACCGGGTAAACGAGGTCCAGCTCCTCGAAGAGCTTGCGGCACACAACGCCAAACCAGGAAACCGGTGCTGGGAAGCGAGCCGATGCGAGATCGCGGAGCGGAGTCCTCCGCCTGACGTCACGGTACACCTCACCCAATCAGGGCGTGGCGACCGTAGCGACGCTGCGCTGGCTGTCTCGGGGCCCATAGCTGGACCTGCGCCCTGGGGGCAGGTGCGTAGCCAGGGGAAGGGGAGGGGCATGGGGCCCGTGTTTCCCCCCCCCCCCCCCGAAACCTTCCATTATTTTGGGGTCTCCTATCTCCCCTCCCTCCCATACAGCATTTTATGGGTGGGCACCAGTCTTGTACACGTTACTAAAAAAAGTAATCGATTACAATTACTATTACTCTTGGTTAAAAAGTATTCGATTAGATTACTTGATTATTCGACAGCAAAAGTAATTGGAAATTACTTTAAGAAGTAACAGTTACTTTTGCGATTACTTTATTGTGTGGAGATTTACATCTTTAGCGCTCATAACAATGAACTACTTCCAACCTATATTTCACATCTTCACAAGTATTGAAGAAGAAAAAACGGGTTCCCTTTACAGCATCAGCCATCTCTGCGAGCTGCATCATGGAATCATCAGTTTTTCTAGCGGCAAAATTTCTAGCAGTGTTGCAATCGCTATATTTCACCCGAACATCTTCACTGGTCGGTCCCCGATGAATAGAAACTTTGAGTGCTTCTTGAAATCTCTGGTTCGTTATTAAAGGTATTTTGTTTTCCTGCTCTATATATGTGCTTGTAATGGCAACCAAGAGGCCCTCACTCTCTTTCGCACACACACGCGCTTCTCCAGAAAATATTCACATGTGGATGAGCTCGCATGTTATACAAAACAGCAGCAGCTCCATGATTTGAAACGGATCATGTGTAGTATCCATTAGCGGAAGAGATCGCCCCGATCACTTCTCAACTCGAAACCTTGCTTGTCACAAAGACCACGTAGGGGAAATACGGGATCTTGACGTGTTTTTGAATTGGCTTTGTTATATTTTGCATCCGCTTTAGGTATTCTTCGTTTCTGGTTCTTCTACGGGCTGCGATTAGGTACCGTAAGCAGGATTGCTTTATTTTTTATTTGCATGTGTGTGTGTGTGCGTGAGGGGCTAGTTTTAACGAGGGACTTACAAAGTTACATTTTGCTCCCCTCAGACTTCGCCCTGACTGGCCTTTGTCACGCACTGGGGCTTCCCTGGGGTTTCCACTCCCAATCCCAGCTCGAAAAAAAAAAAACCCGGACATTTTACAGAAACTGTACTACAAAAAGAAAGATGTAAATTTTATTTTTGTCATTTCAGAAAAAAAAAAGATATGTGCAAAGGGGGGGGGTCCCGTAAAAAATAGTAACGGTCAGAAGTAATTTTTATTACTTCAAAGGGTAATCAAATTACTCTTTTGATTACTGCCTCATAAAAGTAATCAACTGATTACAAAATTACTCCAAAAAAGTAATCAATTACAAAAAATTTGATTACTTGTAATGCGTACGGTACAAGTCTGGTGGGCACCCCCCGAATCAAAATCCTGGCTACGTGCCTGCCTGGGGGTACTATGCTCATGCAGCCAACATAATTAAACTCTATAATGACATGACGATGCAGAATCACACACAAACATACCTAGATATTTACACATAAGGCCCAAAGCCCTCTCGTCTGACGGCCCTTGATGGCCCTTAATGTCAGGCGACTGGTTTCGACTTTCGCACAAAGAAGCTTTGCACAAAGGGGAAATAATAAAACAGAAAATCGCTATGAGGTTTGCAACCGCAAAGCGGCTGGGATCGCGCAGTTGGGACGTGTTTTTGCCAACCGCTTCGGGACCGATTCCTCCCAACCACTTCCGCGAACCGCGAAGCGGCATGCCAATTGCAAAGTGACGCTGACCTGGCGTCGGTGGATCTTGAAACAAAATAGCATCCGCCGCTGGTGCTATCTTGCTACTCCCCACCCCAGCCCTCAACAGCAGCAGAGGTCGAAGGCGAAACCTCAACCCCTCTAAGCAATTGCGAAGCGAGAGCCTCCTTGCCCACTAAGATGCGCAGAAATCACATGACCAAACCACTTCAACGAAATTTCAGCGCTCACAGGTCATCGCGGTCATCACGCTCACAGATCATCACGGTCACCGGACTCACAAGCCATCTCGGTCATCACGGACATCACACTCACAGGTCATCCCTGTCATTATGCTCACAGCTAATCAGAACTAATCAGAGGAAGTAAATCACATGAATACATTTTGAATCAAACCTGTAATCAAAAGCTACTTTTTAAACATTGAAGCCCCTGATTACACTGGAATTATAAACCGTGATCAAAGAAACGAGGCTCGCAATGTAGGCCTTCCTCACATACTGTATAAACATCATCAGTCTCTTTCGGGTTAATACTGCCAATCTCTTTTGAAGAGATAAATTGCCATCAGCAAAAACTCTACTCCTTCTACATGGAACCGTGTTGCTTCAGGACTTCGAGGCTCTGCACCTTACGTATATACTCCAGTACAATGTTTCGTCTACGAGTACAACACAAAACATTACAATACAAAAACAAGTCAGTAAAATGCTTTGCTCGTAGTGCATTATATAATATTATGCATTTTAATCTTGTACCAGAACGCACAAAACTGCCCTTTCATAATTTATATGGTGCACAGATCTTGACGTGCAGCAGGGAATTAGAGACAACTTGGTTAGAGTCCATGTACTTATGTTGCGAAGTTTATTCTACACGTTAGCTACCTTCCGGTAGCGAACGCCAAAAAGCTAATATATGCGTCTCAAGTATGAACTCAGGAAACAGTTTGTTGTTTTGTGCGTGAGGATCCCATAGAAACTATGACCGCAGAATCTTGGTCGCTAGAATTCTTATCTGTGCCTGCTCTGATAAGCAGTCCTTTAAACTTTAGTTTGGCAATTAGAGTAGGAAATACATAGAAGTTTGCTCCGCTACCTTACTAAGAGCTTCCTTCGATATATCAGGGCATGTTGTTTGTAACAATAGAACGCTTCAAGAAAATTTGACACCTATTCTAAGGAATCAACACAAAAAGAATAAACATCGATTACCAATGTAATTAAACCACCATATAATTTGATTTAAGGAAAAATAGCAAACAGGTACACGTTCAGCATTTGTATATTACTTCTGACAGTAATTGTATTTGAACAGAAGAAAATCTGAAGAATTTCGCGCCCTAGTTCATATCCTAGGTGAGTGAGTAGTCGCTGCCAAGTTGATATTTAAGATTCAACCAACGTTTAAACAAAATTTGAGCTTTTGTCATATAGGCAATCTTGTGAACGACTCATTAATTTGTTTCTGCATGTCAGTCAGGGACGCAATGCGCGCATAATATTTGACTATTTTCAATGTTTATTTTAAAATAAACCTCAGAGTAATTTATTTGAATTGCTCATTTCTACTTCTACAGTAAAATGATATATCTAATAAATCGACCCATAACCACATGCAAACATAAAGATTACCGCTCAAACTGCCGTTATAAATGTTGTGTGTTTCATCCACTTGTATGATTTATTTCATTGCCGCTCCTTATGTGAAAGGTATACATCATGCTTCTTTAAGCTTAACAGCTTTGTTAAAAAAAAAAGCCGTGAAAGCTACACTTAGGTGGTTTGTGCAAGTGAGTTATACGGCCATGGGGACATTATCTGTAGTGCATCTGTTCTCTAGCCTTGTACGCTCAGGACTTGAATTTGGTTCAATTAGTTGGAATTCACTATCTTTAACACAAGTTGAAATGATTGAGCGTGTGCAGAAGAAATTTATGCGAATTATTTATGGCCGATACATTGGTCGAAAACTGTGTTTTAGTTACGGTTTGTTGCTGTCTTTGTTTAGCCTTGAAAGGCTATCAACGAGGAGGGCTGTTAGAAACATTCATATTCTTCATAAGGTAGTGCATGGGTACTGTTAAAACTGAAAGTTTACTGATGAATATAGACTTTCATGTGCCCACCAGAGCTAGTCGCCATTTTTTTAACATTTTATCCTACTAGAATTTGGGAATCATCGCCTTTATGTCGTATGCAGTCTGCCTTCAATATTATATGCGATAGTGACGTAGATATTCTTATTGATTTTGTTAGTTTCAAGTCGGCCTTGCAAAAGTGCATTTTATCCAACCAAGAGTTAGTGTAAGGTTGTATTTGCTCTGCAAACTTGTATTTGTGTCCTTACAAATGTCTGTGTAATTTTGTGCATGTTTGTATTTTAAACAGTGTTGCTGTGAACACGAACTGACAGTGCACCACACAAAAGGCGTTACAGCTGTTTGTGGGCACTAACGAAAAATAAAACATAATAATTATAACAATTATGATTAGTATTATCATTATTATAGTATAGGGGACTAATCGTAACGATCAGTCGGCTATTTAGGTTAAATTTGTTAATTAACTTTTTAATTAATGACAACAGACATATTGTTCCAATGTGAAACTTGCTGAGAATCATTGGTAACCACTAAATCAATAATTTTTAGAAATACGTTGATCGCATGGGAAGCGTAGTAGCGCGCTAAAGGTACCACTCGTGAAGCAGGTAAAAGGCTCGATGACAAGAGACGGAAAAATAGCGCCACCGCGTTATCGCGCCGGTAGCTTTTCTCCTGCTGCACGAGTGCTAACTTGAGCGCACTATCGCGCTTGTCACGTGCTCAGAAGTCTTTCTAAAATTTACGGATTAGAGCGTTTTTTGATGACGCTCAGCAAGTTTCTAATTGGAACCATGTCTATTGTCACAAATTAAAACTTAATTAACATATTTTACTTAATTAGCCGACTGATCGTTACGATTAACCCCTTATACTATGTACCCCTGGCCGTCTAACTCACCCGCACAAACCGTATAAGTATAGCATTTACGGCTTTATTTAAAACAAATCTGTTAAGCTTAAAAAACACTCTGTATAAATATATAAATGTATAAATATCAATACATTATATAACTAAATTATCTTAATTCCTCCAAACTTCTGGCACTATTCGAAAGTGGAATCAATTGTCCTTTTTTCTGACTCCTCTAAATCAGATGGAATTTGCGAACGCTACCAAAATCTGACATCTTCAGATTTTAGGAATCCTCAACAAAAAGATATGAAATAAAAGAGCGAACAGAAAAGCCACCGAGTTACTAGTCTGATTTCTGTAATAACCATACATTTACCAAAATGATTTGCTGGGCGAGTTGGATAGACATCTTGACTAAAACAGCGCAAATAATTTACGTGAGGAAGAGACAACAGGAAGGAAAGAGCGCTGACTCACAACTGAGGTTTTAATAATGAGGTAGTGAAAGAGAAGGAAGGTGTCAATGGCGTTAAAATTATTAAAATTAAAAACCTCTTTCTAAGGGCTATTTGAACGGAATGTCAAGTTGCATTTTTAAGTAACCTAAGTGAATAAATCTATGTACAAATATTCAGATGTGTTCTACAAAGTTGACGGTGACCCAACGGTTACTACCAGAAAAAGGAAGAAACACGATGTCTACGGTGACCCAAAGGGTGTTGGCTTCCACTGAATTGAAAATTGAGAAGAAAGAAAAGGAAGAAAACAATAATTTAGGGACTAAAATTCAAAAATTGAAGCTCTTTCGCCGTCAAAGCAATCGAAGGCGTACTTATGCAGGCTAGGCCCTTGTTCGCGATCTTACACGCCTCGTACACCTCTCTAGTCTTTTTTTCTTTAAAATGTTTAAGCACCTTAGTCTCAGAGAACCTTGGTGTGCACCCGCAATCTCTCACATGCACAGCAAGATGGCCCGCTGCGTTAAACTTTTAAGAAGAAAAGACTAGAAGGTGTACACTGAAGATCGCGAACAAGCTTAGCCTGCATAAGTACGCCTTCGATTGCTTTGACGGCGAAAGAGCTTCAATTTTTGAATTTTAGTCCCTAAATTATTGTTTTCTTCCTTTTCTTTCTTCTCAATTTTCAATTCAGTGGAAGCCAACACCCTTTGGGTCACCGTAGACATCGTGTTTCTTCCTTTTTCTGGTAGTAACCGTTGGGTCACCGTCAACTTTGTAGAACACATCTGAATATTTGTACATAGATTTATTCACTTAGGTTACTTAAAAATGCAACTTGACATTCCGTTCAAATAGCCCTTAGAAAGAGGTTTTTAATTTTAATAATTTTAACGCCATTGACACCTTCCTTCTCTTTCACTACCTCATTATTAAAACCTCAGTTGTGAGTCAGCGCTCTTTCCTTCCTGTTGTCTCTTCCTCACGTAAATTATTTGCGCTGTTTTAGTCAAGA
>JAZHYW010002911.1:0-38986 GCA_037355805.1 Ixodes ricinus
CCTTTACATTGTGCCGTGCCAGACAGCGCAAGTAAATGTCATTTACACGATGTTTACAGCGATTGAAGTCTCGTACCTCGGTTCAAACGCATAAATCATGTTCACGCCAGAAAAATAATATTTTGCCGATATAAATAATTCTTCAAGTGTTTCTTAAAGAAAACTATATATTAAAAAGACAAAATGACGAGTTCACTCGAGTGATTACAAGAAAGCCCACTTTAAGCACAAACAAAGTGGTTTTTTGGCAATTAGGGTAATCCTGGGCCACCTGGGCATCTCCCGCTCGCTGAGTCCTAACGTTGCTCAGTGCATCCCGCTCCTTTCCGTGCTACGCTTTTGCCCTGTTCGGTTCGGCATCGTGCTCGCGCTTGAGGTTCATCGCACGCGGCGGAGGTCCTCCAGCCGATCCTCCCAAAGTCGCATCAGCGCCCAGGTCGCGTCAACGCTCCAATAGAAGCGCGGCGACCCCTTCCTACTCGTGGACGCTCCTCCGTTGTTCGATGTATCGCACGACGGAGAGTGAGATTGAGAAATATGATATGTACAAAAATACTTTAAATACATACAGTACGGATAGTAATAAACCATTAAAGGATGATAAAATATATGGTTGCAAGGAAAATCGAGAGAAGGAAAACCGAAGTGCCGAAGCGGACGACGCGAGCATCTGACGACTAGGCCTATTAGATAGCTGGAGCCGGGAGTACAGAAAACTATTCGGTAGAGCGAGGTTTGTACGAAAATATACGTGAAACACGCTCTTTTTCAATAATAAAAATGCAAACACATTAATTTTAGATATCGGTACGGTCTTTGATTTCAATTCGCTTCTCTGGTGCAGACCGCTGCTGACGAGAGTAGGCCTTTGGCAGCCGTAAAGGAGTTGCGGGAACTCAGGTTCACGAAAAGGACCTTTACGCTAAATGTCATTTGAGTTGCCGTGTGGCACTGCCCACAATGACATTTGCACTAAAGGTCCTTTGGTGTAAAGGTCCTTTTAGGTGCCCGTCTGACAGGGGTATTACTTGCTTTTCGAAGCGGAATGACGGGAAGATAACTAGGCAAACTGGATGCGAGCCGAACGCCCGATTGCCTCCAGCCAAATGGCTGCGCAAATTCTTACCTCTGAAGGTATCTTCTCGGAATTGAAACTGTCTGATTGAAACTGTGCGACCATTGAAAAATCAATGGTCGCACAGTTCTCAGAGCAGCGGGGCCGCTTTTAGGAGTACCAACATTTTTATTCAGCACCAAACGCCCGCAAAGGAACAAATCAAGCCAGATCAAGCAACAGTCCTGCTAGCAATCTAAGTATCCGCACAGTGCTTCCGAAGGCGCGTACTTGCGACAGTTGTTTGATGAAAACCAAGTCGGTTGCGGAGATCTTCGTCTAATCACTTCGGTGCACGCAGAGGGAATCGCACTCATGGAAACAAACGAGCTCAAAGAGCTACGCTCTTTGAGCACTCCGCAAACGTATCGTTTGAAGCCGAAGCGGAAAGTCAATCTCGGGATATTTTTGAAAACAATAATGACTCCATCTAGATTATTTGTTTCTCAAACACAAAAATATTGTCTATTCAAATACTGTTACGGCACGGAAAAATAATTTTATAACGAACATTTCACACGTCAATCATCTCTTCAACCACTGAGAGCCGAGAAAAGGTGCTTAGTTTTGTAACCACCGGGCGGGGCCTATGGAGTGCAGATACCCCCACCTATATTGCGTCTAAAGGAGCACATATTGGTCCCCTTGTTTTTCTCTGAAAACCTTTTATAATTTAAATTATGTGTCCCACCTAGTCCCATCAAAAGAAACCTTCTTTTTTCACTTTAGTGTCTCTTTAAAAACGGGGAACGCCGCGCAAGCACAGCAGAATTTTTCGAAGAGCTTCATGTAGGCGGGACAAGAGCAACGTACCTGCCATCCTCCCTTCACTTTTGACTCTCACGTTTCTCCTGAGTGCGCTTTTGCCACAGCTTCTACAGTCGGTGACAGGCTAAAAGCCCATCGGCAAATGCCCCTCAAAGGGATTCATATTGCCGCGCGCGCAGCTTGCCAAGTAGGCAGCGCGCGTGTGGCCTAACGGTTATCGCGCCTGCCTCCCACGCGAAAAGCCAGGGTTCGATTCCTGGGAGCGATGTGTATTTTGTTTATTCCTGCAATTCAGTGTTCTGGAAAATTCGAGAATCCTGTTGTTTGTTCGAGGTCCGAATGTTCTACGCGTCGAACTTTCTACGCCGATTATTCCAGAATCCCACGCATGATACATAAGGGGCTCCGCGTGGCGAGCCGCATTCAGTTTCGCTCCAGCGTTCGACTCTGCTGTCTCGCCGACTTCGACGCTCGCGACGCTTTGTTATTATTTTCTGTTCTCTTTCTGTTTTGGCACAAGTTCGCCACATTAAACGTTTATTTCTTCCTGTTTATTTATTGTTATTTTGGTCACCACCCGTGACATTTTGGTGGAGGTGCGGGGTACCGCATGCCCGTGCAGCGTTCCCCTCCAAGGGCCCGCAGTGCAAGTCCGATTCCAAGCTCGGTGAGAAGACCACTCAACGCGGAACCTGTAAGTCGGACCAGCCGCCGCACCAAGGGAGAGGATCCTGAGTACGGGTTGCTGCTGGACAAGCCCAAGCCGAAGAAGACGACGATGGCCAACCAGTCGCAGACCCCCGCCGCTTCTACCGTCGTCTACCTACCCGCCGCTCCTCGGACACCGGCTCCCTTCCACGGCGAAAGCCACGAAGACATCGACGACTGGGTCCAACAGTACGAGCGAGTGGCCCGTCATAACGGATGGACACCGGAACAGTGTCTTCAGAATGCTTACTTCGCCTTCGAAGCAACCGCCCGGAACTGGTTCGAGAACCACGAGGCATCAATCACCTCCTGGGAGCAACTCAAGGCTGAGTTGCGAAGAACATTCACGAACCAACAACGAAGAGAACGCGCGGAAGAGCTTCTTCAAGCGAGGATCCAGGGCCCTAACGAGAGCGTCGTTAGCTTCGTGGAAGATGTCCTGCGACTCAGCAACCGCGCCGATCCTCAAGCCTCTGAAGCAAAGAAGCTGAGAATCCTGATGCGAGGCGTCAAAGAAAACATCTTCGGCGGCCTTGTGCGAGCCCCGCCTATCACAGTCGAGGGATTCGTCGCGGAGGCAACAAACATCGAACGTGCCCTTCAAGCGCGGGCCTCCCATTACCAGCGACTTCCCGGCGTCGCTGCCCTGTCGACTTCCAGCTGCAACAGTCCGGACCTACGCGAGATTATCCGGGACGTCGTGCGGGAGGAAATCAGGAAGCTGTTACCTGCTGCCACAAGCCCGGCTTCGCCCTCAATCGCCGAGATTGTCCGGGAAGAAGTTCAGCAAGCGCTGCAGCCTGAGGTTCTCGTCAGCACCGCTCAGGAACCACCGACGCTCAGTTACGCCGCAGTGGCCCGACGGCCACCGCCTCCTCCTCGCACCTATGTCGCGCCGCCCCAACGTCAGTCTCCTGCGCCGCAGCACGACCGCCGCCGCGACGACCAGGTCCAGTACGCCTGCCCGGAGCCTCGCGCACCCCGCAAGACCGACGTGTGGCGAACGCCCGACCGACGCCCACTGTGCTTCCATTGCGGGGAAGCGGACCACACCTACCGCCGATGCCCATACCGACGACTCGGGCTACGCGGGTTCCACCCGAACGACCCGCGCCCCCGTAATGGAGAACGCCCTACTGAGATCGACGAGTACCTGCGACGGCCCCAGTCCCCCGAGCCTGCGTCCCGCCGAGAGTTCCGGTCGCCGTCGCCGCGACGTCCAGCTTCGCCAACGCACCGACCCCGACGTGAAAGCCTGTCGCCCCTCGCTCCTCGCCGGGGAAACTAGGCGCGGCAACCCCTGGAGGTGGAGTTGCCGAAGACGACCGACGCCAAGATCCTCCACGAACGTCGGAGCGCTCCCACTCTCCTGACACTACGCATCACAACGACGACCCTGCATCGGTGTCCAACAACCTGAACGTTGTTATCGACGGTCTCGACGCATCAGCACTCGTGGACACTGGAGCAGACTACTCAGTCTTGAGTGGGGGCTCTCCCGCCGCCTTCGAAAGGTCATGACGCCGTGGGATGGACCCCAAATACGAACCGCAGGAGGACATCTCATCACGCCCATCGGAAGATGCACCGCCCGCGTCGAGATTCACGACGAGACATGTCCGGTAAAGTTCGTCGTTCTACAAGACTGTTCCAGAGATGTCATTCTTGGCATGGACTTTCTGTGTGAATACGGCGCCGTCATCGACCTGGGTAAGAACAGACTGACGCTGCGGAAGCCTGTTCCGCCTTCAGAGGAACCCCAAACAGCGTCAGCCACCGTCCGAGTCGCCACCGACCACGTGAACCTGCCGCCGCGATCAAGTGTTGTCGTATCCGTCGTGGCCGATACAGCTACCTGCGGCGAAGTTGTCCTGGAAGGCAACCTTCAATTGCTCCTGGGAAGAGGAATAGGCGTCGCAAGAGGAGTAGCTGAACTTCAGGATGGGCGGACTGTGGTGCTCGTCACGAACTTCCGAAATGAAACGCAACACCTCACGAAAGGTGCAGCCGTGGGCCACGTCGAGGAACTTCGAAACGCCGCCGAACTCGCCACGATTACTGACGAAACCTCGCCACCTCAGCAAGACAGTACGTCGCCAGCGCAGCTCGACACTGACCCTAAGCTTCCGGGCCCGAAACGACGACAGCTGCTTAACCTCCTCGCCGAATACCGCGACTGCTTTCCGACGTCGTCGAAGGTACGCCAAACCGCCGTTGCGAAGCACCGCATCGTCACCGAGGACAACGTGATCCCTGTGCACCGATCGCCGTACCGAGTCTCCGTAAAAGAACGGGAGGTCATTCAACAGCAAGTAGAAGAAATGCTGAACGACGACATAATCCAGCCTTCAAGTAGTCCGTGGGCCTCTCCAGTCGTGCTGGTTAGGAAGAAGGACGGAACGCTTAGGTTCTGCGTTGACTACCGGCAGCTGAACGCGGTGACGAAGAAAGACGTCTACCCATTTCCCCGCATCGACGACACTCTAGACCGGCTGCGCCACTCTCGATATTTCTCATCGATGGACCTAAAGAGCGGCTACTGGCAGATCGAAGTCGACGAACGGGACCGAGGGAAGACAGCTTTCGTCACGCCGGATGGCCTGTACGAGTTCAAGGTGATGCCTTTCGGCCTATGCACGGCGCCGGCAACATTCCAGCGTGTCATGGACACAGTACTGGCAGGGCTGAAGTGGCAGAGCTGTCTCGTCTACCTTGACGACGTTGTAGTGTTTTCAAGTGACTTCGACGAGCACTTGCGACGACTCCGAGCTGTTCTCCAAGCCATTCAGACCGCCGGACTCACACTCAAGCCGTCAAAGTGCCGGTTCGCCTATGACGAACTGAAGTTCATAGGCCACGTGGTTAGTAACAAAGGCGTCCGCCCAGACCCCGAGAAGACTCGCGCCGTCGCGGCATTTCCAGCGCCGACAGACAAGAAGGCCGTGCGAAGGTTCCTTGGACTTTGTGCCTACTATCGACGCTTCGTTCGGGATTTCGCAAGGATTTCCGCACCGCTCACAAAACTCACGAAGGACGCCGAGAAGTTCAAATGGGCCGAGGAGCAGCAGCAGGCATTCGACGAGCTGAAGCGAAGACTCCAGACTCCTCCTGTTCTTGGACATTTCGATCAAGACGCGGAAACCGAAATTCACACGGACGCAAGTAACGCTGGACTTGGCGCGGTACTGGTTCAAGTGCAGGAGGGCGCCGAGCGAGTTATCGCCTACGCAAGTCGGACACTGACCAAGGCGGAGAAAAATTACTCCACGACTGAGAAAGAATGCCTTGCGGTCGTCTGGGCAATCACAAAGTTTCGTCCTTACTTGTACGGGAGCCCGTTCCGTGTAGTCACGGACCACCACTCGCTCTGCTGGCTTGCGAACCTGAAGGACCCGTCAGGACGCCTCGCACGATGGAGTCTCCGTCTACAAGAGTTCAACATGACAGTGGTCTACAAGTCAGGCCGCAAGCACAGCGACGCCGACTGCCTGTCCAGAGCCCCCGTCGAAACCGCTTCCGGCTGCAGCGACGACAATGACGACGAGTGCTTCCTAGGAGCAGTGAACGCCGACGACATGGCACGACGTCAACGGGACGATCCTGAGCTGCGCGCATTAATCGAGCACCTGGAAGGAGGCGGGAGTACCGTGCCACGTGTCTTCTCACGAGTACTGCCGACCTTCGCCATTCGACAAGGTGTACTCTACAAAGAGAACTTCGGCGACAACAACACACCGTGGTTGCTGGTAATCCCAACCGACCTCCGGAAGGAGATCTTTCAAGCATGTCATGACGACCCGACGTCGGGACACCTCGGTTACAGCCGAACACTGGCCCGTATTCGTGAAAAGTATTACTGGCCAAAGCTCCCCAAAGCCGTCCACCTCTACACCCGATCGTGCCACGAGTGCCAGCGACGTAAGAAACCGCCGACGAAGCCGGCAGGTCTTCTGCAGCCGATTGCTCCACCGACCGCACCGTTCCAGCAGATCGGAATGGACCTACTTGGCCCTTTTCCGCCGTCAACGTCGGGAAACCGCTGGATAATCGTCGCCACAGATTATCTCACGCGGTACGCCGAAACGAAAGCCCTTCCTTTTAGGACTGCTGTGGAAGTTGCCAAGTTTTTCATTGAATCCATCGTCCTCCGGCATGGCGCTCCCGAAGTCCTGACCTCAGACCGTGGATCCTCGTTCATGGCCCAGCTGACACAAGAAGTCCTTCGTCTCAGCCACACCAGCCATCGTCGCACCACGGCGTACCACCCGCAGACCAACGGGCTGACGGAAAGACTCAACAAGACCCTCGCCGACATGATCTCCATGTACGTCGACGTGGAGCACAAGACCTGGGACGAGGTGTTGCCGTACGTCACATTTGCCTACAACACGGCCGTGCAAGAGACCACCGGGGTGACACCCTCTCAACTGGTTCATGGCCGCAAAGTAACGACAATGCTGGACGCGATGTTACCCCATGAACCGGCTGTCGACGAAAGTGACGACGCCCAGGTGGTTGCCCAACGGGCAGAAGAAGTTCGTCAGCTCGCCCGACTCCGGATTCAAGCCCAACAACGTATCGACACTGGCCGCTACAACCTTCGTCGTCGGGACGTCCACTTCCAGCCCGGAGACAGGGTGTGGGTGTGGACACCGATCCGCCGCCGTGGTCTCAGCGAAAAACTCTTGAAGCGCTACTTCGGACCCTACAGAGTGCTTCGTCGACTCGGGGATCTGAACTACGAGGTGATGCCCGACGGAACACGGACTTCATCACGCCGCCCTCCACGACCAGAAGTCGTCCACGTCGTGCGCATGAAGCCGTACTACGCTCGATAGGACTGTGGACCTTATGTGTTCGAAATTACTCTTTAGTTTACCGTTCTTTTTTGCTTTATTTTGTTTTATGCTGCATCGGGGCGATGCAGTTTTTAAAGGGGGAGTAATGCCGCGCGCGCAGCTTGCCAAGTAGGCAGCGCGCGTGTGGCCTAACGGTTATCGCGCCTGCCTCCCACGCGAAAAGCCAGGGTTCGATTCCTGGGAGCGATGTGTATTTTGTTTATTCCTGCAATTCAGTGTTCTGGAAAATTCGAGAATCCTATTGTTTGTTCGAAGTCCGAATGTTCTACGCGTCGAACTTTCTACGCCGATTATTCCAGAATCCCACGCATGTACATAAGGGGCTCCGCGTGGCGAGCCGCATTCAGTTTCGCTCCAGCGTTCGACTCTGCTGTCTCGCCGACTTCGACGCTCGCGACGCTTTGTTATTATTTTCTGTTCTCTTTCTGTTTTGGCACAAGTTCGCCACATTAAACGTTTATTTCTTCCTGTTTATTTATTGTTATTTTGGTCACCACCCGTGACAATATAACTCCGCAAGTCGATTGCTTCGCCTCATCTCATTTCCTCGACGCCACTGATGTCACGGCTCGACCAACTATCTGTTTTCAAGATGGCAGCGAGTGCGGTTGACGACCTGACGTCGAGGCCGAAGATGCGATGTTCTCGCGGTGATTTTCCGACTCTTCACCGCGTTTCCGTCGCAAAGTTGTGCCGCTATCCGCTTACGTGTAACGACTTGAAAGTCGAACGATCGTGTAACCGTCACGGTGCCAGTGTTGCCATCTTTTTTTGCGCGCGCCGCTAAATTGAGACCAGGAAGTCACTAAACAGTCGCTAGATTCGCCAGGAAGTCGCTAAAATATTCGCTGAATTCCAAAAGCTTATTAAACCCTTTTAAAGTAAGTGAAACTCAAAAAATGATATCTCAGATATTTTGAGAGTTTTAAACTTACACTGAAAAACAACTAGGTTGGTTTTTATTTGTAATGTTTTATTTGGGAAACGACAGGCGGTAAGTACGAAAGTACGAATAAAAAACGGGTACTTGTTAATTTTAACACGGAAATAATGACTGCTTTTTCTTCAAGAACAGTTCAACGGAACAGTCTCTAGAAGAAGAAGAGTTCTTCCTCGATGGCGATTGCACTCAAGTCACCTAAATCTGCGGATGTCGACGGTTCGTTGCCAGCTTTGTAGGCTACAGCTGTGCCAATTCGCCGAACAACTTCTTCTGGAAGTTCGTAGTCGAAACACGTATTTGCGTGCCTTGTGATGCCAGCTCCTATAGTCAGGATGACGTTGGGCGGAGAGCACGTGGGTACGTGGGCTGCAGTGATGACAGTGCTAAATGTTTTTTTTAAGCGCACCGCTGAATTGAGCATATATCCGAAGCAAATTTGACTAGAGAAGCAAAAGGGTTTAGCCCGCGAGCATCTCTAAAATTGTTCAAAATAACAAGATTACGGTTGAACACCAATGTCGCTAGAAAAAGTCGCTAGCCGCTAAATTAAAAAATCCGTCGCTAAATGTATAGAAAATCGCTAAATCTGGCGACAAAATCGCTAAAATGGCAACACTGCACGGTGCTCGGTGTGCCCGCTTTGTCAAGCCGTCTGGCCTCTGGCCAAAAAATCGCGGTAGACATACTTCACGTGCACCGATCACTTTTTTTAATTTGCTGTTTGTTTTTGAGGTGGCACACCGTAGCGGCATGAGCGTTTATTTGTGCTGGTTGCTGCGGGGCAACGGGAAAATGCTTTCGACATCGCGGTGGGCTGCGTGAGGTGATCGAGCCGTCATGTCTCACCGGACACTGTCCGCTTCTCTCGGGGAACTAAGAAATAATGCCCCGACATAACGCCTTCGAATCGGTGGCAAACATGGTGCCTCTGCCAAGACTCGTTGTTGCGATCGGTGGCACGGTAATTCAAATAAGCAATTATTCTCTAGTCCTGCCAACACTGTCACGTATAAAAGCGTAACCTATCCAAGTTACAATCGTTTGGCAAGTTACAATCGTTACAAGCGTTTGGCTTACACTTGCGTGGGGAGGCACTCACTTGATCGATTGACGTTTGAGCGAACGCCCACGTTTCACCGAATGACACTTTAGCGAATAGTCGGACGGCGCGAAGCGGCGTTTTCGGGTGGGCCAAATGGGTTCATATTTTTGTAATGAGCCACCACAGACTGTCGCCGCGAAGCGGCGTAAGCGCAGCGTTGCGGATGGGTTAACACGCGCCCCCGTTATTCGCTAAAACGTTAATTCGCTCAAATGTCGCTGTTCGCTAAAATGTCATTCGCTGTTCGCTAAAATGTCATTTGGACCCACTTGCGTGTGAGCCAAACGCGCTGCCGACTTGGCTTCGTAAGCGCACGGCAAGATGTGGATCTACGATAATATCTAAAGTCTCATGACGGCACTCTTCCGTGGCACCGCAGCTGCTGCTTCTGCCGCTCATCATGGCCTTGGTTGAGCAGCTGATGATCCCACTCGTGCAGCCCACAGCTGAGACTGCCGAGCCTGTTCAGGTAAGCGCCGCCATGAATCACGGGGGAACTTCGAGACGGCTCCTTTCAGGTGGCTGGCTCGTGTCCCGCGGAACTGAGCGTCTCCGTTGGCCAGGAGCAGCGCAGAATTCCGACGGCTCTGGAACAATTCCTTAAGGCGGCGGTGAGTTTCCTCATGTCTGATTCACATGGTGCTATTCTACTTGCGATTTCGCAGTTGCGACGTCGCTCATGCGGAAAAAAGAAACGCGTGGTGGAAGCTGGGGTTCCGGACGTTGCAGCTGTGACGTCGCAAGCAAAATCGCACCATATGGATCAAGCTTATCTCTCCTTGTCAATCTTAATGGAGGATCGCATAACGACGCGCAAAACATTTCAGTTAGATTGTAAACAAACGAACGTAGAACCGTGATTTGAAATTCCGGTTTCTTACTTTTTTTCCCACATTTATGACAGCTACTGCAACGCAACAGAACTTATAGCTCAATTTTGAGGGTCTTTCAAGAGCTTATGTTAATCAAACAACTTGAAATCCGAGAAGTTTCCGGCACAAATGACAAAAACATACACCATATAGACAGAATTAAAGAGTGTTTTATATTGTTTGCTCTTCATGCGTCCTCCTTTCGGGATTCACAGATAATGAACTCCGATGTCTTGCTTCTATTAGCTCAGCTGCCTTCTTCCTCGTACAGTTCCTTGTTCGTAAGTCTCAACCCCACCAAAAACAACCAAGACCGGCAGGGCAGCCTTTGACCCGTTTATCGTTGCTGTAACAAGAAAAGTACGAAGTTAGAATTGGTGGTAACGTTTTTTTTTTCAAGTGCTGCAGCGACTAATTCACCCAGTTACTAGTCCGAAAAGTGAACATGAATGTTTGGTTTAGTCTATTTAAAGAATGTGTACGCGTCCACTGACACACCAAAATCATTTGTTGCTGTTGGCGTCCAGGTGACTAACATCTTCATCTGGCTTGTGATCTTCTACTGGTTTTTTCATTCAACGCTCAACATGACGGCTGAGGTGCTCAGGTTTGCCGACAGGGAGTTCTACAGGGATTGGTGGTGAGTGAACCTTTCTAGATGTGGAATGATATTCAGAGATATTACGGCATTGTTAGGATTGGTTTTGACCAAAGGTTCTCAAGCACAGGCTCCTAAGTGGAAGCTCCGCAAGACAAATCTATTTGGGACATGGGGAAGATCACTATTGATAACGTTCCGAAACACACTAGACACCACCACGGAACACCTTTGGCAGGTAGTTGGCGGTGGGACATTGACAATGACTGCGCCCGTGTGTCAACGCACTCATTTTCGAGCTGCTAAGGGTGGTGGCTTGTAATCTGAGTTTGTATGTTATCGTTTCGTTGGGCAGCCTTGCCTCTAATCTTAAGTAAAGATATTTCGAAATAACATCTAAAGCGGCTGCTTGTCTTAGAATGAAAGTGCCACCCGGAACGTTGGAAACAGTAGGTCGGAAACTGCATACCGGCCAACGAGGTAGAGGGGCCTAGAGCGATAAACCGGGGTTCCGGTCTGCACTCGAAAGTGACCCCCTACAGGCCGCTGCCATTGTACGCAAATGTGACCACTCGTCACTTGACCAAACCAAATACATGACGTCACAAGAAAGATGGCATCGCCCAGGCAGCGGCTGGACCCAGCTGGGCCGGAGCTTGTCGGATGCTTTGTTCGTGTTCGTTCGTCTCGGCGACTTGATTTCAGACGTGGAAGCCGCCATATGAGGCCGGTCGAAAGCAACTTCAGAGTTCAGCTTGGCGTCTCACGTAGGTAAATGTGAAAATACAAAGGAACGGTGTGCATTTCGCTGGTGATTGACGGGGATATTGTCACGAAAAAGTCAATCGGCCCCGCGTTGCTCGGACCACGGATTGATTCGGACATCACAAGGATACATTTTAACGCGACGTATTTGTGCTCTTGCTGACCATCGGAATCTTCGAGGTCTGCAGTGAAGCGTGTGCAACGTATTTGGATACACAGCTAGCTACGGAAATTGCGCGAGTCGTGCTTGGCAGTGTGCAATTGTGGTGCCGCTTCGTTCAAATGACTGAAGGAACACTTTGGTTGTGCGGCGCACCGAAGAGCTGCCTTCAAGCTGGTAGTTCCTGTGCCGTGCTATAGGCGATGCTGTGCTGCTTCCCTAATTGTTCTCTGTGTAGACGTGCGCTTGTTAAAGGAGCGTTGTTAAAGGAGCTGTGCAACGATTTTAACGTTGAAAGAGTTCGCATCTTCTACTTTTGTACATTGTTTATCTTGCCACAAAGGACAGAAAACACATTGCCTTCCTTCGAAATGTGGCGATTCCGCCGGGTAATCGCGAGGCAAAAATTTGAATATTTCGCGACCTGCAGCTGCGAGCGGCGGCCCATGAGAGACTACGCTGGCATGACGTCAGTGGGGGACTTGCAAAAGATAGGAAGTAGTGGTAATACCTGCTCGATAAAATGTAATTTTTCTATAAATCTTGCCGTTCCGACATAAATATAAATGCGTCAAAAGCCTGGTATCATCGACAAAACTTTTATTATACGGAGCACAGGAGGCAGAGGGGCCTGAGAGCGATAAACCGGGGTTCCGGTCTGCACTCGAAAGTGACCCCCATAAGGCCGCTGCCATTGTACGCAAATGTGACCACTCGTCACGTGACCAAACCAAATACGTGACGTCACAGGAAAGATGGCAGCGCCCAGGCAGCGGCTGGCCCCAGCTGGGCCGGAGCTTGTCGGATGCTTTGTTCGTTGTCGTTCGTCTCGGCGAGTTGATTTCAGACGCGGAAGCCGTCATATGAGGCCAGTCGAAAGCGACTTCAGAGTTCAGCGTGGTGTCTCACGTAGGTATAACGTGAAAATACGGAGGAACGGTGTGCATTTCGCTGGTGATCGACGGGGATATTGTCACGAAAGAGACAATCGGCCCTGCGTTGCTCGGACCACGGATTGATTCGGATATCGCTAGGATACATTTTAACGCGACGTATTCTGTGCTCTTGTTGACCATCGGAATCTTCGAGGTCTGCAGTGAAGCGTGTGCAATGTATTTGGATACACAGCTTAGCTACGGAAATTGCGTGAGTCGTGCTTGGCAGTGTGCAATCGTGGTGCCGCTTCGTTCAAATGACCGAAGGCTCACTTTGGTTGTGCGGCGCACCGAAGAGCTGCCTTCAAGCTGGTAGTTCCCGTGCCGTGCTATAGATGATGCTGTGCTGCTTCCCTAATTGTTCTGGCGTAGACGTGCACTTTCAGGGAGCAAAGGTGTTGCAGTTGGTATTGATTCCGCTGGTCTGTCGCACGTTTCATCGACACAAACGTATCATCAACACTCGTTACGCGAATTGCAAGCTGTATGGACATTTCATTGCGCGTGTCTACCTACCCAGCCCAACCGTTCACGCCGCTTTGCGGCGACAGTCTGCAGCGGCTCATTACCAGAAAAGTGGTCCCACATCCATTTCAGTTCAGTTCGTCCACGGCAGTCACCAAACCCCGAAGGAGAGGATTTATTCGGACAGAATGCCACTAAAGCAATGCAGCTTCTTTAGTGGTCAGGATAGACCTTTTTCCGTCAGTTTTGTTATATTGTCACGGATGCTTGCTCCAGTCCTATCTTCTATCAATATTTGTTATTCTGGAAAGTTTCAGGCCATGCTCGGCTGTCATCGTATGTTCTGGTGGAGGTGCCTGGGTACTTTACCCATAGCCCTTCACTCTCAGCCGAGTTGCCCGATAACGGGACACGGTTGGCAGACTATACCGCATCTTAAACCCCCGGCGAGCCATGAACCTAGTCCTATCCTGAGCCCGGCAGAACAACCGCAAGACGAGCGAGTACCACAAGAACGAACCTCCAAAAACACCACGAAGAACCTGAAATCCGAGCCAGTCGCTGCCACCAGGAAGAACCACCGTAATTCGGTCTCCTGTTAGACAAACCGAAGCTGAGTAAGCCAACAATGACAAACCTGTAGCAGCAAACCGCGTCCGCTCCCACCATTGTTTGCATGCCCGTCGCACCTCACACTCTGACGCCCTTTCACGCAAGGTGTGTGAAGACGTCGAGGACTGGATTGAACAATATGACCGTGTCGCCCGCCACAATGGGTGGACAGACACCCAAGTCCTGCAAAATCTATAATTCTCGTAAAAGGAACTGCCAGGCACTGGTTTGAGAACCACGAATCCTCTTTAACGTCATAGGAAGTTTGCAAGATCGAGCTGAAGCGCACGTTCGTCAGCCAACATCTACGAGAGAGAGCCGAATTCCTGATTCTGTCCAGGACACGGCCCCAACGAGAGCGTCGCCGCCTTCATGGAGGATGTTTCGCGCCTGATCGAGCGCCCACGCCGAGCATGATGCTGCAAAAGACATGAAGCTAAGAATACCATGTCCGTCTTGTGAGAGACAACACCTTCAACAGCCTTGTCCGCAACACCCCCCCCCCCGACAACAGTCGAAGGCTTCATATCACCGAGGCTTCCAACATTGAACGTGCACTGCATGCCAGAGCCTGCCACTATCAACAACTCCCCGGCGTCTCGACACTCGAGTCGTCCAGCGTCAACTTTGACGCCAGCCTCCCAGGCATCCGCGACATCATCCACGACGTTGTTCGGGAGGAGATCAGGAAGCTACTTGCTGCCATCAGTTGCGCGGCTTTTATTTTGATTGCTGAGATTGTTTCGGAACAAGTTCGGCAGGCATATCAACCGGAGACTTCTGCATGCGAAGCGGCATCTGACGAACCGAGGGCGACTTACGCCACAATGGCACGACGGCCGCCACCGGCTGTCCGTTAGTATCCAATGCCAATTCAACGAGACACCCCAACGCCAAAGCATTCCCGACATCGGGAAGAACCAGTGTAGGTCCGCGCTGAACAAAGTACACCGACTAAAACGGAGGTGTTGCGAATGGCCGACCGAAAACCACTCTGCTGCCACTGCATAAGGCCGACCATGTCTACCGAAGGTGGCCGTACCAATGAATTGGCCTGCGAGGGTTCGTGCCGAACGACCCTCGACCACGTCTCGAGGAGCGACCGCGGGACATTGAGGATTATCTTCGGCGGCCTTTGTCCCTGGTGCCGACATTACCCCGAAGCTCCTGATCCCGGCCATCACCTGGACGGGAGGTAAGAACGACAAAGCAGGTGAGCGGCGATGCAATGACAGTTGATTTGGTGTCGGTTGTCGTCCAAGGACAATACCTAATAATTTGCTGACACCAAATATCTGTGTCCACTCCACGAAGCACACCATTTCCAACTTTGAGGGAGAATGCCGCTGAGTGACTTGAAGAAATAGAGTGGTTGGTTGTTCTCAAAAGTGGACACCAAGCTTCACCCGACTTCAGCTACACGAGACTTACACAAGTTGCAGTGGTCGCGGGATGCCGAAGAATGCGCCATTACGGAATGGAAGCGAAATGGCTTGGATAGCAAACAAACATTGTTGCCAGCCATCAAGTCGACGGTACAGCAAAAGGCACAGCCACGTAAGCAGTACATGACCGAGCTTGCTGCATTTAGGTTGAAAACTACCAGGAAAATTTGCGGATTAAAAGCCAGCCCTGCAGCTTCGGTGCATCAGATATCAGTGGTGGCACATGACGTATGATTAGAAGACGGCATCAGTCAGTCAAAGTTGCCACTCGACCAAACTGAACACCGACATGCCAGGAGCGTCATCCGACAACAAGGAGCACAGGTACTACGACTGAACGCCTGACACAAGACTGTCGCAGAAAGAACTCCTTATGGAACCATTTGCTAAGAATCAATAATTATGTCATCAAGTGGAAATAAACATGCTTGATACACTAACCAAATGAACATATTTCCACTTGCCTTTATGCCTTCAGACTCTATTCACCAAGAGTTGTGTTCACTGCACGCGCTGGACCTTTTGAGGACACTCGCATCCCTGACTCCTCAATATTAATTAATGGGACATACCAGACGGCAGACTTGTGGCATGGGGCTGCACTTGTTCCACCTCTCCTGAATGTGTGGTGCATCCGGAAACCAACTCCAGTGATGTGAAAATGTTATTTATTAATTTATTCCCTCCATTGACCTTTGTAGCCATTGCGGAGAGGATACTGGAAACAGCACACATGATAACAACATCACAGCACACTGACAGTAATGAACACAAAACGGGCCCAGCTGCCGAAAATAAATATTACCCTAGCAAAAAATAATTATTGCTGTAACTTGTTCATTGCAAAAACAAACACACCTCTGAGCATCTAGTTTAATAGTGTGTGTCAATGCAGTGTTATATAGCAGGACATTTTCTATACGTATGACACAATAGCCCCTTTGCAAAACCCCATCAAGCAGCATGACTGTCACAATTTTTTTCTGCGTAAAGCACACGAATGGGCCCCAGTTCACGTCGAACGCTAATGTAGCATTCGAGTCCAATAGGCGCTGAGCCGAGTTCACACTGATTGCTGAAATAACATTCTTATCGAACAAACGCCCAAATTATGAAGGCCTTGAAGCTACTGTAATTCCTTATATCACAATTTGGCAAAAGGCGAGGGCTACAGTCTCGGTAAGCCAATATGCCCGTTGGAGAGAGGCACATGACAGCATATCATCAGTGCTCATCCGCCCAGATTTGTCACATACCTTCCTTTCGCCTCTCTGATTGACTCGAGGGGCTGTGGCGGTGGCCATTTACCAAGTTATGGTGAAACGAAGTATAGGCGGCCCACACTTTTGAAAAAAGTTTATTAAAGAGACTGAAAGGAATGGCAGTCAACATTTTGCAACAAGACTGATTTTCGGGCAAGAGATGAACACAAATATGAGTCGTCTTGTCCAGGTAATTAGAACAAGTAAATAATTGACCGACTAATACAATGCACTGTTGATGAAAAGAGATTATTGCTGCAATAAATCCTATCAAAAAGAAAAACGTGCAGTTAACCTTCTATGAAATGCCCACTCTCCCATGGGCTAAGCAAAACGGCTCCCAGATAGCCATTGACGGCCGCTTCACGTGAGCGCGCACTCGGCCACCGCTCTCGCGTCTGGGGTTGCCGGAAAGGGGGAGGGGGCTGCGGCGGCCGCTAGTATCACTGGACAACTTTTCAGAGTACCGCATTCCTTTTTCCATTCGCCGCTCGCCTTCGCATTCGCCTATTCTGGTCACGTGGACGGCAGTGCCGCCATGGAGCATCCTGCTACACTCGCGCCACTTCCTTTCGTGTTTTCGGCCATTTCCAGTTCCAGTAGATTTGAATTTGGGAGTGTTTTTTTTTTCTTCTTTTTTCTATGTCGATTAGCAGGATCGAGGGATAAAGCGATAATGTGCGAGTGCTGCGCCAAGGGCTGCAGCAATAGGGCAGAGTTTGGGAAAGCACTGTTTAGCATTTCTCAACAGAATGCAGACCGAGAACGGCACAAGAAGTGGTTACACGGCATCAATCGAACGAACTACAAACCCACAAGGTCGCATTTCTGAAAGCATAGATAATTTTACTTCATGTAAACATGTTTAGACAACAAGCTGTAGCGCTGCACTCTGCTAGGGTTAATGTGAAGCATTAATTAATACTTATCGTAGCAAATTAGTGTTGTTTCCACGGTGGTTGTGCAGGCAGTCTTCGGGTCGTTGAACGAAAACCACGAGCTTAAAATATCAACACAAGCTCACCGCTGAACCGTTGTCGTTTCCCGAAGCGGCGCCAACCCAGGTCCACGTACGGGCGGTTTAGATCGACGATCATAGCCCTCCGGTGCCAGACGTAAGGAAACAATTTTCTTTGTGACGCGACATATCACTAGAGTCTCGATAGCGTCGTTCCACTTTCGGTCAGCCGTAACGTCGAACACATCCCGCGAACGAGCACGGTTCCTGGCGTCCGTGTTTCCGCCAAAAGACAATAATAGCACGAAACTGCGTTCGCACTCTGTTCTTGGTGCTTCTCGGCAACAATTTGTTCCTTTTCCTTGAACACAATTAGCAAATATACGGAACACGGGAATCCGTAAGCACAAACCGCAGACTTGACAGAGCAGCACGGCTGGTCGTCTCGTCGTCTCGAGCGCTGGACGAACCAAGGAGGATGTTGCGCAGCGTTGCCAGACTCTTTTGTTCTGATTGCGGTACTCTGAAAACCTATCCAGTGACACTAGCTGCCGATTCACGACAGCGCGCGCTTGGCCGCCGGCCCCAACCTCGGCGGTTGAGAAACATGGCCGTCCACGCCAGTACACCGCAGTCGAACTAAGGGAGCGGAAGAACGACATTCATGCTTTTGCAGTCACAACGTCATAAAAACTCCTTAAGCCTCCTCAACCATTTTTTTTGTTTTTGCAGTGCATGCCGATGTTAAATCAGTAGTCAAGACAACATTGGCTTCTTTTTTTTTTTTCTTAATCGTCTGTGTTCAGCGGAATAGGAGAAAGCTTGTATTCACAACCGAGCGATTCCAATTCATGTCGCGTTATTGCATTCGCCGATCGAGATGTCTTCCCGTGCTTTACAAATTACAACTCCAATAAAGGAACACAAACGCTAGTTTCTTCACGTCAAAAAACAAAACTCTCTTCAAAACTGTCAAAACTGTCCGGCACGCAGGCGCGCGCCTACGCGCCTCTTGTGGGCCTCAACATGACGATGGGGGGCGTGCGCTCAAAGAGGGCAAGAAGGATTGCCTTCGATAGAAAGGAGAAAAACGCGTGGAGAGGAGAAATTGCGCTATTTTTCAGTATGTAGGAACTTTGGGGCAGACAGGGTATGAGTGGTAAAGGCGAGCGGGTTGAACCAGATGAACACGAATACATAAAATTGAAAAAGGGCCTGTCCTCCGTGTTTTATTTTTTCAATTTGATGTAGGGTATGAGCTCTCCGCCTTTTTTTCTGTCTCTCTTACTAAAGTTGAAGCTTGGGCGAGTTGGTACATACTTCGGAATTAAAAACAGCGCAAAAAGACGAGGGGCCAGACAAAGAAGTGACACGGACGCAGCGCTGCGTCCGTGTCACTTCTTTGTCTGGTCCTCGTCTTTTCGCGCTGTTTTTAATTCTGATGTCTCCCTTACCTCGCCGATTACGATCATGTTCAAAATAAAGCAACACCCCTTTAAGCACTTTTTTCTCATTAATGCGGATCATACTCTGCTCCGCGACTCGCGGAACCACTCTCGCCCGTTGGGCAAAACGAGCGATTGTCACACCTCCCCTTCTAGCCCTCCAAATGGGGGTTTACGTGTCAAACCAAAAGAGGGCAACTGGTAGACCACCATCGCAATACTATACCATTTCGAATTAGTGATGCAGAAAATTCTTTTGCGTTTATCGCTAAGATAATTCGAAACGGACACCAGTCGGCCTTCGTAGCTCTCCGTTCGTCTAGCCATCTAGATAGTAAGGCGAAATGTCGTTGCTGTTTTGTGAAATCTTTCAGTGGCGTGTTTCTGCTTGATGCCCCAGTGGCGAGATTCTACAGCCACGCTTCCCGGACTTTCGGCATCTCACAATGACCGCCAAACGCATTCCGTATACACGGTTCTTATTTAGATCCAAAGGGAACCAAGCCCAACCCATCTTGAATCTCCAACGTGAACATTCGACAAAAATCTGCCGGTCTGAGGGCAAGAATTATTAAAAAAAGGATTAGGATTTTCCTAGCTGCTACCTTCCTCGGGAAATGACACAACCCACTGGTTTAACAACATGTAGTTTTTCATTGACTATAGTCGGCGTGCGTCGCACCCGAAAAGCCTCCGGCGCATACCCTGCACCGGAGGCACATTTCCACTTGGCCACCTCGCGGTGGAAATCACGAGGAACGATTTAACATTCGTGCAACATGGTCGAACGCTGGGCATAACCATGTTGCCCACGCATCTTCCTCCTTCCAAAACTCAAATAGGAGATAGCCCAGGACGTCTTGGGTCAGCCTTCCTTCGGAGTCAACGAGTGACTGAGGCGCATGTGAGGTTTTCGTCACGTCCATATTTAACGGTAGAATAAGCGATTGGGCGCTCCAAACCAGAGCAGACTGCCTAGCTACGATCATTGCTGCTGATTTTTCTATTGACGCTATTGTTCCCGAGACGCCGAGATTGAACGCTTCTATTTCACGCTTTACGGTCTTTGCTCCGCCCATTGGCCAGCCTCTTTCAATATACGCCTTCCTCGCATCGAATCAACCTGATCGCAACGGGACGCCAGCGCCACCATCTCGGAAGTGGTTGACCAACTGGAGCCACGCCGCCTTCCGGGATTTTCCCAACTGGACCCTAATCTAAAACGCAGTGTCTAGCGTTACGTCCGACGGAACCCGAAATAAAAATTAAAGTTACGTCCGACGTAACCTAAAATAACATTTAAATTTACGGCCGATGTACTAGGGGACTGGGTTTTGCGTCCGGCGCTGTCAGATCATTCAAACAAGATTGAAATAAAGTTACGATGCTGTAATCAGAAAGTCAGGTGGGAGATCGCCGTCCCCTCAGTCGACTTCGTGGCGGAGACGGCTGGACCAAGTGGCATTCAGATGGGTTCAACACCAAAGAAAGAGAACGTTTGTTTTTTTTTGTTCTCTTGTAGTTCTTAGAAGATTAATACTCAAACTTTGTTGTCACGATTTGATAACTGGTTGCTGCATGCGATACCAAAAACCACGGACAAACAGCGGAGATCTCCCGCCACGTTTGTGCCACGGCTACAAGTTTAATCGAAGGGTAACTGAAGAGTGGTCGAGGCTTGGGCCCTCACGCTAAAGATTTCACGAATCTGTTTTTGTTTTTTTTTCAGTTTCAATACGGTCGAAACATGACGAAGTACTAAACTACAGAATTTCGTGAGACGTAGCGCAAAATATTAAAGTCGGACGTAGCCTTAATTTTTATTTTACGTTACTTCGGACGTAAGTTTAATTTTTACTTTTGGATGACATCGGACGTAACTAAAAAAAAATGTAATACGTACAGTTACGTCGAACGTAACTCTAATTTTCATTTTGGGTTCCGTCAGACATACCGCTAGAATCTAAAAACGTTGGAACCGCACCACCGCGCGCAGTGAATTCCTCGTGGCGCAGCTGCGCGGACTCATTCACCACGTGGAATTTAGCGAGCACGATTCCGGGATGGCGCCACTGCGTATAGCGGAAAAAAATGGTGTTTAGCAGACGAATTTTCGGTTTCAGCGAAGAGCAGATACGAGGTCTATTATCAGATATATATTCACAAATTCATTTTACGCTGAAACGCGGTACTACAATTTGTATTTATCCTTTAATTTAGTTTCTGGGACGCATGAAAAAGGTTAAGAAATGTGTTTCCTTTCTCAAAATTCAATGCCCCGTACAAAAATATTGAACGTGAAACCGAAAAATATAGGTCTGCGAAACTGTTAAAAGAATCTTTTTCTTTCTTTTTTTATCTTTTAAGAACAACCATTCCGAGGCCAATAGGTTCAGTATTTGCTGAGAATAAGGAACAAAACATTGCCATAGGAAATGCACAGTCTCCTCTATTGTGATACCCTCTTAAGCGTCTCTGTGAGTGCGCCGAGTGGCAAATCGTTATTCCTCCCGCCTTCGTCGACGTCCTGAAGTAGTGGGGGACTCCGAAGGTCAAAGAACCACAGGCTGGGGTGACGAAGCTTCGTCTGCGCCCGTCGCTTCGACACGTGCCGTCTCTCGCTCAGAGGAATAACGATGAACAAACCCAACGACACAAAAGTCAAGCGGAATCGAGAAAAAAAACAAAAAAAAAACACTGCCGTTCACTCTAGTGAACTCAAAGAAACGGCCCGCAAATGTAACCAAAAATGCTTATATTTGAAAAATGACTAGGTAAAAAATTGCAGAAACCACTATTGTTGGTTGCCTATGAATTTCGATAGCATTCGTCCTATGACCAATGCACCAATTCAGGGTCCCCTCTAAATTTGGCGGGGAACCTGAATTGGTCTGGTAGGTCCCGTCAGGTGAGTTCACGTGACATCAATTTTTCAACCAAATTTAGCGGGGAGACTGAATTTGTGCATAGGTCACTTCACGTGAGGTCACGTGACATCAATTTTTCCACCAAATTTAACGGGGAAACTGAATTGGTGCATAGAACCTCAATTCAATTTTCCCCTTAAATTTAGAGGGGGACCTGAATTGATGCATAGGTCACAGTGACATCAATTTGTTTCGGGGAAAATGCGATAACATTTAATAATGCTATCGCATTAAAAATTGTTCGACGATCAGTGGGATTCATCCGATGGAAATGCGTCAGCATCGCTTCTTTCTCACCCCTTTCCATTCGTTTAGAACCCCTTTCCATTCGTTTAGGACCCTTGCCATTCGTTTATCACCGCCTTCCTGGCGTTTATTACCATTTTCTATTCGTATAGAACCCCTTGGCATTCGTTTATAGCCCGTTTTCAATCTTTTTTAATCCCCTTTATCACTCGAGGAAAGAACCATGCACATCCATCGCCGGGGCGGCCACTGAGCTGGGCCGCATTGCAAAGCGGCGCCGGCTCGTCTCTAGCTCCGCGCCAGCTGTGCGACGCTCGTGTCGGTCCGAAGCGATGACGTCGGCACGCGTCACCCTCTCCCTCTCTTTGCACCGCCGTGGTGAGACACTGAATCTGTAAACACGATACCTCCTCACCACTCTACTCTCTTCGCGACGTCATGCAAGGAGCTGACAAACGGACGCAACGACCGAGATTTGGCGAGTTTTCGTGAAAACGAGCGTTCTAATGCTGATGTATTAAAAGCAAAAACTAGCCCAGTTCGCCACCATCCTCACAGACGAGCATCACATCACGTATGGGTCCCAGTGTAGGATTTCCCTTGCTGCTACCCGCCTCGCAAAAATTACACAACCCGCTGGATTAAAGCGCGAAACAAATGCGCGATGAAACTATCCGATCCGACACGCGAACTGTCGGCAAGATGGCTGCTCCGACTCGACGCGCACGACAGTTCGAGACACACCAACGTTAGTAGAACACTCAGTTGGGAAACTCATTGTTGAAACCTGGGCCGCTGCCGTCCACCAAGACCGAGCTAAATACGACAACAGCGCCACTCTTAATCTTTTGTCGTTACTGTGGTCACCTTGAGCTTTTAGAAAGCATCCCGAACGAAAATGTCAGATATGGCCCTGATATATTTTATATATGGCCATATATGATAATATAAGTAGTCAGATATGGCCATCTACCGCCATATATAAGAGCAGATACGGCCTTATTTCGCCATAGAAGTGGGCAAATACTGCCAGATGTGGCCATATAAGTGCGTAAATACGGCCATATATTGCCATATACGCGTGCAAATATAGCCCCTGATAATGATATATGGGCCCGTTTCGGTCGTGCAAGCAATAAGTCATATGTACTCGGCAAGGCGCTAGTTGATTGATCTATATTGCATGAGTCTCATGTGATTGGTTAACTATTGTTAACATCCTTAAAGTGAAGTTATTCCAGGTATTTGGACCAAGTAATCAATCGCGCATTTTGAAGATTGAAAGCTACCCGCTAATCTTTGCGATAAGTTGGCTAATTAACTAAAATTCACTAATTAACTTTTAATTAGTGAAAATAAACATATGGTTTCAATTAGAAACTTGCTGAGCGTCGTCCAAAACCCCTAAATCAGTAATTTTTAGAAAGACTTTGAGCGCGTGTGAAGCGCAGTAGTGCGCTGGAGTTACCACTCGTGGCGCAGCTACGAGGCTGGGGCTACATAAGAGACGGAAAAATTGCGCGGGCGCCTTACCGAAACCGCTAGCCTTGTACCCGTTCCACGAGTGGTAACTTTAGTGCACTACTAGGCTTCTCACGCGTTGAAAGTCTTTCTGAAAATGACTGATTTAGGGGTTATGCACGACGCTCAGCAAGTTTCTAATTGGAATCATATGTCTATTTTAACTAATTGAAAAGTTAAGTAGTGAATTTCAATTAATTAGCCGACTTATCGCAAAGATTATCCACCCATATAATGTCCCCCTGGGCGTATAATTCACTCGCAAAACCGCATAAGTATAGCTTTCATGGCTTTTTTTAAAAACAAATCTGGATGAATAAAAAAAAACACCCTGCATATATAGGTTGTCTTATCTGATTGGGACATATCTGCCCTGATATGGGAGGCAGATATACCCCTATCTAGCCGACCAAGATATGGATCCTATAAAAAGTTGGGCAGATGTGGCTAGATGAGCCTTATATAAACTGATGTGCTTGAAATGGCCAGATATGCCCAATGTTTTATATAACCCTATCTGGTTTTTTTCTATAAGTCCAGATCTGCCATTTTCGTAGAGGATGTTTTTGCGTACAAACAAACAGAAAAAGCTTTCTTGTGGGAACTTTTACTGGAGTTTAGCACAAAATGAAGGGCGCATGATGTTTTTTAAAGTCTTTAGTTTTCAAGTTTTTGCGGCACAATTAATATTGTCTTATACAACCATGTCTCAGCAGTGATTTCAGGTAGCGCGTCCCGACCTAGGCGCATCTTAACTTCGGTAGTAATTGACGGTGCGTCCGCTTGAGAGACGGGGATGGCACCCCTGAAACCCCTTCCGCCATATAAGTTTCGGCGCCAAAAATGGCCGATTAAAGCCAAAATAGAAGTCACGTGCAGTTCCTTGAGTAGCCGGTGCGGAAGAAATGGCGGCGTTGCGATCGCCATTAGCTCGGTTCTCGAATATGGATCGGTGCCACTTTTTGAGAGCAGGCTCTATGGCAGTTTCCCAACTGAGTGGTTCTAGTAACGTTGAGACACACGCTTCCGACGCGTCGTTCCGTTCAGCTCCGCCCAGTCTTGGGTATCCCTCTGCCGGATCGCTGGATGGGTGCTAATGGCTGTATTTATAACGGGCGGTAGCTCGCGCCACCTAGCTTAGAAACCTAAAATATTCACTTCGCCCATCGTGGTTTTTCTGACTTTAAAACAAACACAATATTTTTATTATTGTGCTCGTCCTTGGTGGCAAACACCATTGACATCGTCATCGCTTCTACCTCGTTTAAGAAGGCGTCGGGTCGCCATTACGCCATGCTTATGTAACCGCCAATTCCGACGTCTTATTAAAACTTGCTGATGTAAACAACTGAGTCGTAAGACTACGCCAAGTGAGACGATCGACGTCACGTGGTATCAGGAAGGGCTCAGTTGTTAGAGTTTTGAGCAAGATTAAAGTGTGCATTAAAGTGTGTAAAATGTGCAATAAAGTGTGCATTAAAACGTACATTAAAGTGTGCATGTCTGAATATTTTACGTGAGGTTCCTTTTTTTGCTTAAAGTCATTTAATCACGATGGACCGTAGCGGACCTTAGGAGCCATCCCAGCGAAGTGAGTACGCCCCTGCACATTTCTGCGTCTCTCCCGAAGTTCACGTGACACACGGCATTGGAATGGCTCGAAGCGTCTCCTGCTGGCAATCGTAAGGTAAAACCGAGTGTATTCGGGTCTCGACGGTCTCCATCGGCCCCAGGAGACCGGCTTGCTACGGTCGCTGCCAAATCGGCAGCTCATTTTGTGCGCGCGGGACAACTCCATGGCGTCCGTTGCCTTCACTTCAGGATGACAACTCGCGTGATGCATCCGCTTCCCCGGTCCTCTTCTCCCGATCGGGCCTATCTTCACGGGACAGCATGCCGTTCGCGCCATCCGTGCTCCCATTGGCTGCGGCCCCCCAACAGTCGGAGGGCGGCGCGACGATCATCTAGCGAGTCTAGCATGCCGAAGCCGGACGGAGTCCGATGCTCCGGTGCGACCAAAACTCTCGCCTCCGACCGTCGTTCCGACAGTTCGCACGTCGGATCGGAGAGTTTTGACGCGCATGTGTCTCGCGCTTAAAGGAGCTGTGCAACAATTTCAGTGCTTTGCTTAAATAATTTGGCAGTTGGTGTTTCGACCTTTCTGAAGTAAACAACAAAAAATCGCTTTTGCCTGCATGTTCTTGCCTTTATTTTCAAAGTTGACAGAGATTCAGGTTTTCGGCCCCTCTCAACTTTTTCACCATCTTCTGAGTCACGTGCGCTGTGACGTGAATAGGGGACGCGCGGGGTTCCGGTGGTGCTTCTCTTTCTAGAGCCATCAGTGAGCAGCAAGAACTCACCCGCTCGCGACCACGTGACCACGTGCTTCCGCAGCGCGATCAACATGGCGAAAGGAGGAAAGTGCCAACGTGCTCGTCCGGGTCCGGCCATCCCCGTCCGGCTCTGCCACCGACCCCCTCCGGCTTCTGGCGGCTGTTCGCGGTAGTAGATAGAGCTGACGGTTTTGTTGACCTCGGACAGATGGCGCCACTAAAACTCCGTAGAATAAAAGTTTTGTCGATGATACCAGGTTTCTGACGCATTTATATTTATGTCGGAACGACAAGATTTATAGAAAAATTACCTTTTATCGAGCAGGTATTTGCACAACTTCCTATCTTTTTACAAGTCCCCCACTGATGTCATGCCGCGTGGCTCTCACGGCCGCCGCTCGCGGCTGCAGGTCGCGAAATATTATGATTTTTGCCTCACGATTACGCGGCGGAATCGCCACATTTCGAAGGAAGGGGGTGTGCTTTCTGTCCTTTGTGGCAAGATAAGCAATGTCAAAAGTAGAAGATGCAAATTCTTTCAACGTTAAAATCGTTGCACAGCTCCTTTAACAAGGCAGTATTTATCGACTGTTGCCGGCGCGCGCCGCGACCCGAGAAGCGTCCGGCGCTTCCCCTGCGCCGGTCTTTTATCAGCAGCGGACTGCCGCTCGCGTGGTCATTTGCAGTGTGCCACCTCGCGTCGGAAATCACGAGAGACAATTTAACGTGCGGGCAACCTAGTAGAACGCTGTGGATCGCCAGGTTGCCCAGAAGGCTTATCCATAGTTTGGGACCCAATGTTTCAAGGCCCACTCGGTATTTTCTTTTTCAGCTGTCTAAGGCTATTGCCGATGAAGAGCAGCTTCGTCTCTGTCGTCCACAGAAGGTAGAGCCCTCAGTAGAAGACGAAACTGTTGTGTGCCTCAACGTTGCTTGCCGACTGCGCCTTGCTCGAGTGGCCACGTCGAACACTCTTTGGGAGGGCAAGTGTTGCCTTTTCCTGCACGCGGCCACCGTTTTGCCTTCTGCTTCCTGATCGTCCCCAAAAACAAACGCACATTTGACGAAATGAGCGATGTTGCTTCTTCTTAAAGTTACCTCACGTCGTTTCACAAGTGGTAATGCCCAAAATCGGCGTGCTCAAAAAGGGCTGCATAAAGTCGCAGGTAAAATGGCAGCTCCGCTAGCGGGTGACAGAGCCGTCCCCACTCTGGGGGAGCCGCCAGCCCAGTAACATTGAGGCACTCTGCTCACCAATGGCACTAGCTATAGTCCGCCCTGAAGAGGCCGAGTGAGCATCGAAACGTGGGTTCACAAATTAGGGCTTGGTTGGACGTCCTTCATGATCATTGGTCTCGAGTCGCGTCCCCCACTTTTCAAGGTCACTGGTTTACAGGGCTGTTCTGATCATGCAGGAACGCCGAGACAGTGCAGTACTTCTGGCAGAACTGGAACGTCCCGGTGTACCACTGGTGCTTGCGCCACCTGTACAGGCCCCTCCTCGGCACGGGCATGTCCAGCGTCAGCGCCTGCAGCTTCGTCTTTCTCGTGTCCGCCTTCTTTCACGAGGTGAGCCACGATTCGTACAGCTATTTATCGGTCGGGTCGTAACCGCTCAGAACCGTAATCCTTCAAGACACACTGAAGTCCTAAAAAGCGTTTGTAAGTGCATGGATGGGGCAAGCATATAACAAAAATACTACCCTCTCGGTCCCACCCTCTACAAAACAAACAAGCTTAGCGGTACATTTTATAATCGCTCCTAACTCAAAATGTGCCCCGCAACGTAAATATTACGCTTTTTAATATTTGTTTTGGGAGGGTTGTGTGTGTGTGTGTGCGTGTGTGCGTGTGTGCGTGTGTGCGTGTGCGTGTGTGTGGGGGGGGGGGGAGGGGGGGAGCAATTTAGTGTGCTTCTTTTATGCAGGAACCTGCCAAAAAAAAAAGAGTTTTGGGAGTGCAGTGTTTCTGTAAAGGGAAACTACTTGTAATTTCCGCTTGATTTTTGTCGTTAAAAACAGTGCGCTTCTCTTTAGCATCGCCTAAAAAGTTCACGAGTCGAATATAACAACATTGATTGTTTCTTTTTATGAAACATTTTATCACAAAATCTTCGAAGATATTGCACATTTGAATTCATAAGGTTACTCTTGGCTCGTGTCACTGCGGAGTTCAGCAACTAGCTACACGTTTTGTCTCACAGCACACCACCGTAGCACTTACACTCTGGGCCTTCTTACCGCATGAAACGCTGCAGATGCCATCTCGAAAGGTTTTTGTGAAAGGCAGCTTGAAGGAAGGCGCCAAAGGTTGGATTAGCGGATAATGAAGCTAGAGGTTTGCAGTATATTTGTAAGAATACTCCCGAGAATCCACGAAGCAAGTTTCTTCGTATCATTGTTTCTAGCCTTGAGATTCTTTCTTTCCTTGAGTTGCAAATTCGAGACATTTTTCCGAATCTAAAGGAATAATAGAATCATTATTACTGTATTTTTCGCATCTTGTAAATACACTATAACGTGCAGCAGACAGTTTGGACGTACCACTATGCTCCGTTCAACTTTTAGCTGAGACTGCAACCAAAGTTACAAGTGCGAGCTAAGCCACACTCCTGGCTTTGAGACGTGCATTTCTAGCTCCAGTGCTCGCGTTGTGGAAGATCTTATCAAAGCAGCGACCTCGGGCTCTCGTGCTTGTGGAATTGGCTGCAAACTCAGCTCAAGGGTGAACGGAGACCTATTGGCGACGTGCGCGATCGAAAGCGTCGCTGTGGTCGGCCTTCCAGGATTGGCCGAATGCTGACTATGACGTCAGCAAAGGTTTTCTCATCGACAGAAATAAGAGGAATGTAAGAACTTTAATTTTGACGGTGCTGGCAGTGTTGCTTTGCGAGCGCATTGATTTCAAGCCTCCACCATGCTCATTACAAACACCTTCGAACTTGCTGTCCGCATGGTAATGACGTCACGAGAGGGAACCATAGGAGGGCGCCACCAAAACATCTCGCCGCTAATCGCTAAATTACCCAAGTATCAAGGAGAATGCAGGGGTTGGTGTTCCACGCGCCGCACGTGCTGGCCTCAGCAGTAGTAACTTTTCTGAAGCAAAGGCATAAAACAAATTGCATCTTGCACGCGCGTTCGTCAACGCTTTCTTTTTGGTTATTTACTTCGAATCTTTTATAAGGGGAGGGCGTGCGCGTGTGGAACACCAATCCCTACATTCTCCTTGATGCTTGGGTAATTTAGGAATAGGTCTGTTGCAAGCGTGGCGCCACGACTGGTGCCCCATGAGCCAAAGCAAGTGCTGCTTGCGCGTGAACATAGCTTTGGCAAGCACGGAATTGCACGGGCTTATCCGCACGAGCAGAGATATAGAGGCGGCCAGTGGCCTTGCTTACAATCGTCTATAGGGAGTATTCACTGGCGGCCATAGCGGTGTGCGCGATTGCTCAGTGCGTCCTGACGGCGAGCTTCCACAGTTATTCTGCAACGTGCATTCAGCACCGTCAAGATTACCGGTCTTAGCAGCCTATTAATGTGAGCTCGTTCTGAGCATGCGCTCCAAACATCGCCCACAAATATGGCGTCCAGTGAATGCCCCCCTATCGTGCAAGCGCTCGTTCCGTGGGAGAACCTTTCAGTCACGGTGGTTTCAGTACAGCGATGTCGTGCTCCCGCGCTTATGGCATTGGCTACAATCTCTGTTTGAAGTTTAACTCCGTTAAAACGTCAAGCCAAATGAATGACTGACATCATTTGAAGGGGTCATGAAACGATATCGGGTTGGAATGATCATGACTTTGCCGAGGCGTATAGGGGTCCTTGTCTGGCCCAAGTACACTCGAACAGACCGCCACTGAATCGGAAGCTTCTTTGTCGCGGTGAAATTTCGAGGATAAAAGGGGACTATTTATTTCAGTCTTGCCTTCGCAGAGCTGGATGACGTAATTGTGGAATCGAAACAACCCGCCTGCCGACAGTCGAGCGCGGCTCATGGATTGGACACGAAAAACTGCGGGAGCACTCGACTTCGGCTCTTAACAATCAATGCCTCGGCGGACACTCGGGTGGTCGCTCGTGTCCAACCACTGCGGTGAGGAGAATAGCTTAACTCTAACAATGCCTGGAGCTGAGCGCGCGTTTTCTAGTTTGTTAACCCCAGCGGGCGGTTATGGTTATGATTAACGTTGGCAGCGTAGGATAGGCACCAGGTCATGCGGCCGCTCATTCTCGCTCCCAGTTAATTAAGGGGATGAACGATGCCCATATTTCTGGCATTTGTTTGGCGACTACTACGTTGCATAAAAAGAAGAACTAAGGCGAGTTTGTTCGGTTATTATCGTTATGGAGTGATTCTAAGTAGTATTTAGCGAAAGTATAAAAATCGTTTCATGCCCAATTTAAGGGGACGAAATACGATTGCTACCAAAATATTACACCAGAGTTCCACTCAAAAACCGATATTAAAAATGCTACTATCGACGTCATAGCAAACCTTCGGCATGTTATTTTTTATTTTTTATTTAACGTATTGCCAGACGTGAAGCCAAACCAGGTTGGCAGACATTTTGAAAATAGAAGCACACTTAAGTATGAAAATTATTATCAATAAAGCCACATATTTTAATTATTTAAAGCATGTGGTGCTAGGCAGTTCCATCTATCTACACATTCAGCAAAAATGTATTTCAAATGAGTCCGTATTAAAGCGATAAGGCACAATGAATTTGTTATGTTCCGTTCTAGTTTGGGTCATTGAACTCTGCATATGTGACATATTTCTGAGTATCAGTAAAGTAATTACCATGTGGCAGTTTAAAAAATAAGTCAATTCAAGTCAACATCATCATGGTACTTATGGGCAGAACGTTCGCATCCGACTTCAGTGGGGAGAGAGTCTCTAGATCGATGGGAATTGAAAAATATATCGCACAGCTTTAGTTTTTATGCCTTCTATTTCGTAAATGTTTTGTTGCTTGAATGGTTCCCAAACTGGGCTCGCATATTTAATCGTTGGTAATATCAGTGAGTTCGCTGCTGTTAATTTGAGCTTTGAACCAGCGAATTCTAACTTCCGTCTAGGTGTCCGAATATTTTTAGCGTTTTATTGGAAACAGTTTTTGTGTGTGCATTTCAGTTGAGATTCGATTTCAAAAGAACTCCCAGATATCTGTGCTCCTAAACGCGTTTTGAAGTCGTCGCCTTAACATTATATGTGCTTGTACTTCTTTCCCGTTATGTTAATGTATGCAGTTTTGATTTTGATTATGTCCATTTGCCATTCATCACACCAGCTTGTCAATTTCTTTAAATACTCATTTAATTGCTTCTTCTCATCTAATGCTAGTATTTCTGAGTATATAAATTCATTATCGGCAAAATATTTAGTTTTTATACCCGCTTAAAATCCTCGGCTCACGTCACTGCTATAAAAAATGAATAGCAGCGGCCCAAGAACAGACCCCTGAAGCACTCCTGATATAATGGATAACTTTTCTGACATCGTAATATTCAATTGCACAAACAGCTCTCTACCAACAAGGTGCAAACCAGGTCAATATTTGCGCATTGTTAAGATTATATTTTAGTTTATGAAGTAGCAATTTGGATAAGAGACACAATCAAATGCCTTGGCTGAGTTCAAGGACACTACGTCTATTTGTCCGCCCTTGTCGACGCATGAAGTTAGGTCGTGGGTCACTTCTATTAATTGTGTGACTGTTGAGCGACCTCACCTAAAACCATATTGATAATCTCCTAGAAGGCTATTATCCTCAACAAGAGGTATGATGTGTTTGTCGATGGCGTGTTAATTAAAGGATTCTGCAACTGGTACTTGTGAGTCAGGTAAGACGATAGTTTTCTGCATTTGTTTTTTCTCTCGAACTTGGTATCGGAGCTATCTTTCCTGTCTTCCATTCACGTAGAAGACTGCCACAAGATAGTGATTTTTCATATATAGCGGCTAAGTAAAGAGAACACCTTTCTGCAAATATTTTCTAAGAATAAGTTTAGGACTGCATAAGCGCCAGGTGAGTTTTTGACATCTAAGATTAGAAGCAAATCCAAAATGCCCTTTTTATCATTCGGAATGTTATCAAGACCTGCAATCGGTGATGTGTGTATTTGATAATTAGGAATTACCTCATTGCCATTACATGTAAAAACAGATTGGAAGAAACTACTAAACAATACCAAGTTTGCTTAAATTGCTGACGATTTCATCCTCAACAATAAGGCTATAAATGTTTTTTTTTCTTTTTTACAATGACAAGTACCTTTAATACTTATCGGAATATAATTTTATAAAGCTTAGGAGAGTAGCCTTAATGTTAGTTTTCTTGGCGTTTGTTGCAACATTTTCTTTAGGGGGGGGGGGGGCACAGTGCCCTTATTTTAGCGAACTGGTCTGGCAATTCATTCAAACGTGAACATTTTCTTTGCCGTTTTATGCGGTGTTTCAGCTCTGGGGTACTTCTGGTGATCCAAGGGTTTTGCCTCTGTATCTTTTTGACACTAAGCGGAACAAAGCGATCGATAGCGGTCTGTGTTAGTGTTTTAAAAGCAGTTCACGTTTGATCTGCCGTTGTGGTTCGTAATAGAATGTACTGTTCGAAGTCTGTAAAATGTAAATCTAAATATTAGTGAAGCCACACTGGGCCATGACGTCATGCTCGTATTGCCAATTCTTAAGCCGTGTCTTTTCACTACGGTTACAGCCGTCTTGGCCGTCTCGGCAGACAATCTGCCTTTTCTGTTACAGCTTGTTGCTTCAACAGCTGCCATTAGAAAGTGATCATGAGAGATCGTGGTGACCCGACTGTATGGAAAGCTACATTCGAACCCCGTGTAATGGAAATGGCAGGCACGTAAGCTTCAATCACTCTATAAAAGTTGAACAAGATGGCATTTGTTTTAACTACTAAAATATGTTATGATAGAGAAACAAATTAAATAACCGTTATTCTCTGTGTTACTCCGAACGCTTCAAATGTTCGCGTCATAATTAGCTTAGGTTCTGGTTTATACACAAGATATAGACTCACTCGAAAATAGTCGTTCCTGACAGGGCAGCGAGAATAACGCTGCACAGCACGTGACGTACGAAAGCGCCATTAGTGAATTTTCAGACAAACAAAACTACCGAATCGAAGAATTGGTTATATATCCTGTACAGCGAAAATTTCCAATTTTCATTGCCAATCATCAGTGTGATCATAACGGCATTTAGCTCTTTTTCTGCACGAGATATAAAACGCCCGTCAATTAGGTTTAGGATAGCACCGAATAATGTTGTCCTGCAGATATCAGAAATATAAATATCGGAATGCAGATATGCTGAATTCTCTGCTCAGGCCTTAAACACTTATTTCAATGCATTAGAATGCTCGTTTTAACAAAAACCCGGCGGTATATTTTTTTTTGTAGCACCGGGGGGAAAGGGAGAAGGAGGGGGAGAGGGTGACGCGTGCGACGCTCCCATTGGTCCGAAGCGCCGGCGTCCGCACACGTCAACCTCTCCCTCTCTCCCCGGCGCACACAAACTGACAGACACCGCCGGGTTTTCGTCAAAACGAGCCCTTTCGTTCTCGTTGAAATCACGCGCACAGCTGGCGCGGAGCCAGAGAGGGGAGGCGCCGCGCAACACCTTATAGATAACAAAGCCATAGTGCTGAATGAGATGACGTCATCAGAGAAGGCCAACGCTGGACACAGATTGGAAACGAGTGCTGCGTCAGCGCGGCTTTGTTATCTAGGAGTTGTTGAGCCGCGGCGCGGGGTAATGTGGGCGTGCTCAGTTGCCGCTCTGCCGTCGCTCTGAGTTTCTGTAGCAGCGGTGCGTGGGCTGTGATGTGTGTGTGTGTGCATGTAGTTAATACGATGGATTCGCTTCCCTCCATGACCGATAGAAATGAGGTTCCTTCCACGAGTGGTATGGATCTGCTTCTTTTGACGAGTGATATGGACGACCTATCCAAGGGCATCGACGTACTCTGACAGGCAGAGTACAGAAAAGGGGGAGACAAAATTACAGGAACATCCATTGATGGATTCTTAGGGAATGCGGTAGCATGACCCTTGGGAAACGTCAGCCACGTCCCCTTTGGTAAGCGCTAACAATGACCCGTGGCGAGGCCCAAAAGAGGCAGCAAAAAATAGAGGAAGCAAAAGAGAAAGCCAGAAGACAAAGCCAAAACAGAAAAGTGGAGGGGTCAGCGTTAGCGATTCTCAAAGGGGGACGTGTTTGGCGTCTCCCAGCCCTTACAAAAAAAATCATATCTGGCCAGATCTGAAGATTTCAGATATGGCCATATCAAAAATTGGCCACATATAACCTGATATGGTATATCTGCCAGATACTAGCCTCATAATGCCAGATATAGTCTGATATCCCTGGCCAGGTATGGAAATCCCAGATCTGGCTATGTGTGGAAATTCCAGATCTGGCCAGGCGTATCAAAAGGACTCAAGCCTGAAATCAGCACTTTATATCTTTTTATTGTCTACAATTCACCCAAGTGCCCCGGCCCGCACTCGAGGAATTATGGGAACGGTGATCCCTCAGCTCCCTAGTGATCGCTAATTTTGACCAATTCCATGGTTACACAGTTTCGAGTGTAATTCGTAGTCACCCTGAACAAGCGTCCCATAGAACTCAAGGACCTGTCATATCACTTTTAAAATTTCTTGTCAATGGCAGCGTTTATGATACTGTGCATGCGATCCACCTTTCAACCTGGCTGAGCCGCAGAAATCTCTTACAATATTATCATTCTCGTGATTGTTGTTTTAGCAGGAAATACTTAAAAGCCGAGAAATCACAACAACCAAAACCGGGATTTAGCTCGGATTCAGCGGAGCTGTTTATAGCATTTTTATCGTTTCGAACTTAATGTCAGCGTCTTTGAAGCTGTACGAGAATGATAATAATGTAAGAGATATGTCTGCAGCTCATCCAGGTTGAAGGTTGGACAGAATGCACAGTACTGACATTGGCGAGAAATTTTAAAAGTGATATGACAGGTACTTGGGTTCTATACAACACTTGTTCAGGGTGACTCCGAATTACACTCAAAACTGTGTAACCATAAATTGGTCAAAATTTCCGATCACTAGGCAGCTGAAGAAACACCGTCCCCATGATTCCTCGAGTACGGGCCGAGGCGCTTGGGGGATTTAGCAAATTGTCTATTCGGGCGTAATGTTAACACTTCGAATAATTAAGCTACATTGAAATCCTCGTGAAAATTAGCACAAATTATCCCAAACTTGAGCTTGCCAAAGCTGAAGTTTGGGATAATTTGTGCTAATATTTAGCTCGCGAACAATGAGTCATTCACGGTTTGCTAACAAAGCACTTTTTTTACTTTTTTTTGTTTATTGAAAACCGGCTGCAAGATAAAGCTGTATATACGCCAGGTAATGAAGTATATACCTCAGATAAGGCTGTATATATGCCAGATAAGTCTGTATATACGCCAGATTATGCTGTATATATTTTAGATAAGGCTTTATATTCGCCAGATAAGGCTGTATATACGCCAGATAAGGCTGTATATTCTGCAGATAAGGCTGTATATAGGCCGTATATGATCATATAATGTTTGATATGGCCAGATATGCCCCCGATATAAGGGAGGGGTCATGCTAACACATTCCCTAAGAATGCATCAATGGATGTTCCTGTATTTTTTTTAAATTATTCATAGCGGCGAGTTTGCTTTTCGGCCGGTAACTTTCTAAATATGCATTAATGTTTGACACAAACTTTGAATAGCTAAAAAACAGCGCAGCGAAACAGCTGTAGGTTTTACCCTGACTTATTAAAACCGCTCCCACGACTGGACCAGTCATAGGGCTCGCTGCATCACGGTACGAGCGTTACACCAGCAATGTAGCTGATTACCAAGGTAAGGTGAGTAGGCAGGCGAGCTGGTTGATGTTACACATTTTTGAAAAAACGGAGACGACGGACGAAAAAGGGGACAACACACAAAACGTCTCAACCCCTTTTACGTCCGTCGTCTCCGATTTTTTCAAAAATGTGTACCAAGGTAGTCGTTTTTTGAGCCGGCAATTTCGATTTCGTCGTAGAATCCAAAACAAAACTGAGACGACAAGCTATCTACAACAGCCCACAAGGCACCGAAAAAAGAACACCTCGTAATTGATCCCGGAAGTGTTACGTCACGGCTCAAAACAAACCGTTGGTAGGGGCGTTGTTATGGACGAATACATGGGACTGGACTCCACTCCGAAAAAACGATCGGTCAAAAGTCGAGACGTGGAATTATAAACGTCTAAAAATAATAGATAAATGAAGCCTAGATTTCACACTTACCACGACAGAAGTTTGCCGAGAACCGGCTGTTTCTGAAATATTTGCGACGACAACTTCCGGATCTCGAGACGTCTCGAGATGCCTGTTGCAGACGACGAACGCATGACGAACGCACGCGGAAGGACTGAAGTATGCCGTCTGCAACAGCTTGAATCGTTTGCACAATGATACGATTTTGATTTTGAATTTATTTGTAACGATGGCAGGCCTAAGAAAACTAATCAGGTTTATAAAAACGAATTGTATTTGCATGTGATACTGAATACTGTCTGACAGAAATCATCACACAGCATGGAGATCTGCTAAAAATACAGCGAGAAAAGCATCTGATTAGCAACATGATATGAAAGCAGCATCGGGCCCTCTTTCTGATTTTGCAGTTAACGTGAATTGTAATGAAAGAGCAATTATTTTGACTCTAACGTGAGCGGTTCGAGACCCCAAACTTCGTTTTTCAGGCTCGCAATATGGGTGTGTGTTTCTGTACCTGCCTTGTAATCATCAAACTGAGAAAAAATGCATACTGATTCGTTAGTTTTAAGTAAGACCCGAAGCGTGCATGACTGAGAAGCGAACGCTTCTCCGTGCCTCTAGAAGATTCGAGTTTACTCTTAGCCCGAGTGTAAAGGATAAGGAGGCCAGAATGAGCTTGCCTAGTCAGTCTCGACCTAGCTCACTAACGAACATTCTAGGTCGAATGCTCGAGATGCCGAGTGTAGTAGATAAGGAGCCGAGAGCGGCTTTGTCGACTCACAGCCAGCTGTCACGCCGACGCATCGTCGCTCGCTGCTGCCGCCGTCGACGCTCATCCTTTCTTTTGTTTCTATGCACAAGTTCGCCGATTCAATCTTTATTTTTCTGTTTTACGCTTGTCGATCCGTTTCCATCTGCGACAATATATATCTGTTACGGACAGTTCGTTTGATCACACAGATGTGCACTGAAGCAACTGTGCTGTCAGAAATCCTTGAAACGTGTGCTGGCCTGCACTTCGACCTTGATACACTTCACGTCGTCGTCGTCGTACGTGATTCGGCTTCACAGTGTTTTCACCTTCTCAAATATTGCGGAAGCGAGCTCCAGCGGAAGCGCGTTCGCGCACCTCGAGCGTCGATCAAAGCTGTGCACGGGCACTCTTCGCTTCCGAAATCCCACAGAAAGTTGACCCCGAGGAATAGAAGTTTCGTCGATCGTCACCAACCTCATTCAACGCGGTCGTGTGCTCCCTGAGAAAGAACCACTGAGCTCGCGAAACCATCGTGTCGTCTGCTAGCAAGGCAAAACCGGTTGTGAAACTTTATTACGGGCTTTTGTCATCGCTTTCATGGCACTGAGACGATAGAAAAAGGTATTAGTGATTATAGTGCGTTGCAATTCAACAAGGTAGGGCGAGGGTAAGACGGGCCGGGGAGGAGGAAGCAGACGGAACGCTGAAGAGTGAAGAAGGTTTCCTCCTCTTCTCCGGCGTTCCGTCTGCTTCCTCCTCCCCGGCCTTCCTTTCCCTCGTCCTACCTTCTTGTGTTGCAACTGACTATAGATATTGTGAAGCACAATGGTTACAAAAAACATATTTACTTTTTTATCAGAAAATTTCCCACCTCACGTCGAGCCCCTGTACATTTGTCCAAAGCAACGGCCCCAGCAAAGCTTTGTTTGGAGCGGAACGCTATGTTGTGACGTCATCACCTATAGCCTATAGGGTCAAATAGGGGCCACTCCCTACACTAAAACAGTGAGAACCACAAAATATGAAAAAAATGTAGTGAGTCATTCTTCATAGCTGATTGACACAACGGACCGATTCGCGATTTTCGTCCGCGGACCGTGTACCACGTGACCGTCACGTCACCAATTCCTGCGATCCGCGTCTCATCCGCGGTAGCGCGGACTGATAAAGTCGAGCGCCTGTTCACTCGCGGATTTCAGACGCGAAATTGGCTGAAAGAGCGTTAGTCCGGCACCGGTACGATATTTTCTTTGATTTTTGTTTTTGGACGATTAAAACAAAAATGGCGCATCGTTGTGTTTTGCGCGTTCGCTAGTTGATTTGTCGCGCGATTCTTCGTTTCACGCGTGAAAGGAACTGCAGAAACTTTGTCCGGCTGACGCGACGCAGGTTCCGGTACATCTCCGGGTCCGTCAGGAAGCTTCCGTCAAAACTCGTCGAGCACGCCGTGATAATTCTTGCACGTCCAATCACTGGTACGGGCGTGCGAATAGTGGCTTGAATCGAATAGCACTGCGACATTCATTATACTTCCCAGTGCAAAGAAAGCCACGCCAACCGGTTTTCCTAACACTGTTGAAGCATTGAGTGGCGCAGCGCTTTTCGATTCGAACCACTATTCGCACACCCCTATCAGCCCCTTTCACCGAGCAAGACTTATGGCTTTGTGTACTGCACGAGCGCGGAGTGCGTGAAGGCATCTCCAAACGCCCCTTCGCTAGCCCAGAACTTCGTCGCTTCTACGCCGAACCCTTCTCGAGCAGGACCATGTCTGTGTCACTGTCATGCCTTGGGTTAACAAAGCTAAGGTCGCTTCGCGCGAGGCCTATCACGGTGTTCTGTCTCGATCTGTACAGCAATACGTAACCGTCGGAAGC